>DWGJ01000260.1:0-35979 GCA_018246895.1 Aspitha aspitha aspitha
CCGGTTTTTCAGTAAGGGTCTCTAACCACTCGACCACGAGGCCAGCCGAAAATGATAACCCGCTGTGTCTCGGATTACTCGAATAAGCTCGCAACACACTCACTGTTATTCAATATTAAGCGTGATTGTACGTGGACGGCTTAGTAGATCGAATCGTGGCTTTGATATATTACGTCATGTATCTTGATAATATCGTAGATCCTCGAGTACTAACATTAATAGACTACTGTTAAAACTTGTTCTGTGCTACAGACATTAATACAACGTTATTAAGATATAAACGTAAAGTTACGTAGATTTTAAAAGATATTCGTGTCTGTGAAAATCCAAGGAAATTTTTGAAATAGGTACTTATGAAAGTTAAATTTGTGCTGCTCCGGTACCGATTTATGAGCTTACGTTTCTACATTATTTTCTTGTAATAATTAGCATATTCTTGTACTAATTATAATAAGTATACCTTACTGTTTTAATCTGAATATTATGGCCATAGAAATAATTTAAGCAAGCTAAAGTCATTTATATTTATGAATAGATGTATCCCGAGGCGTTTCAAACTCCTATATATTCCGGTAAAGATCCCGTTAAAATCCGTTAAGCCGTTCCAAATATTAACCCGGACAAAAATTTTTGTTTCTGTATTAGTATCGTGTAATAACTATAAATGCTTATGCACTTGAGAAAGCATAATTATTTTGAAATTACGGACAGACACTTCAATTTTATTTATACGTATAAACAAAAGCTGACGACCCCCGAAGTTTTCTCCTTTTTTTAAGTAGATATCAGGGAAACCATGTTTCATAAAGATTAAATGTTCAACAGAGGACAACTTGAAATAACTTAAGACGTGACGGCCGAAAAATTCCACAGTCATTTGTTATGTATGTAGATATACATTGTTTGGGTACTGTGCTCGATTTGGTTCATTACTGAAGTGGGGTTTGCGTAAAAATATTCGTTTGCAATTAATTTCTATGAGCAAGTATATATGTTATGTAATAATAATATTAACGTATGGCTGCAAGCTTATTTACGTCTAAGAGTTAGGCACGGGACTGCTTCAATTGAGACAGGCCTGGTCATACTGGTCAACCCATTTGTGGGATGTTTTACACCGCTTTTAACGTCTCCGACGAGGTAAACGATAGTTGTGGTAACAGTAGACCGATTGCTTAACGTGCTTTACAAACCACGGTAACGCTCGTGAGATCAACGCATGAAAAGTTAAAGCATAAAGCACATGGTTCTAAGTTTCTAAGTGAGTTAACGGCCGGGTCTATTTGGTTTGTTTTGATAGGACGTGAGCGCCTCGGGCGCCGCTCCTTCTGCCAAGAACCAGTCGGGTTCACTGAAGTTACCATTCAAGTGTACTCCAGCAATAAGTTAACAGATATCCCTTATGTAAAGTGTTAGCTTGTTTATTATGACTGATCAGAGAATTTACGGCTTTACAGTTTGTAACATTCCATAAATACCAAAATGAGTTTATTATTTGCTTGGACATTGCATTGATAACTTTTTCAAATCGTAACAAATTGCATCGTTTCTTATATTTCTATTAAATAATTTGTTAATACTTCTAAGATGTAACATGTTTCTATGTCACAATTTCAATGTCAGTACTATTTGCTAAAATATAGCACATTATTACATAATTTAGTGTTCATTCAGTAACACGGTTTTGGTATTAAAATGTATGTCACGTACAAGCCACATCTAGTAACGCTACTCTAACTCAAGGATCTGAGCCACTTGAAGCATATCTGTTTTCTATATCCGTAACGTTTAAGACGCTTCAAGGGGCCCAGGAATAAAAATGAGTGAATATATGAAACATATTACGGCAAACATAATTCATAGTTAAGTATATGACATATAGAACAATAACGAACAACGTAACGGTAAAATAAATAAACAGACACTAGAAAACAGTAGAATATATAGCAGAAAATACTTAAATATTAATTTATGTATGTTATACGGTACAGCAGAACAGCTGTATTGGATCAACAGTATTATTAAAATAAATAAGTATTTGAAAAGGAAAAGTGAAAAGCAGTAGACACAAAGAAAAAAATTTACATATTAATATAACAGGAAAATATAGGTACATATAACAAAAAGTAATGTGTTACGCTTGCTTAAAAATAGCCTTGGTTAATTGGACTCTCAATGAATATTCCTCTAATGCAACTAGATACAAAAAGTATAAAATTATTATATTACTGTGTACTTTTAGAATCAGATCTCTCACGGTACAATTTAATATTTCTTTCTATTTTAGTGCGTTTATAAAATATTACTACATTTGCAGATATAACTTGAAAACGCTGTTTTCACTTAAATTCATTATTTGGTATATAATTTCTGCAGTTGCATTAAAATGTTCCTTTTATATAAGTCCAAAATAAGTTCAAAAATTCTGAAAACAAAAAATGTTGAATTCAATACAGATATTTGATTTTATTTACGGTACAATATTAATAATAATGTTTTCATTAACAAGATAGAACGCACAGCTTATCTCGAAACCTGTTCTCGATTCATATTATGACTGTCAAATTGTGTGAGTCTTATCGGAGGTTAGAAGTCGCAATATAATTGTTTGCATACAAAGTTCAAGGAACCCAAACATGTACTTAATTCGTAATAATTAAAATGCTGAGTTATGGTAATATTAACATGTCATCATCAGTTAACGGTTAAAACCATTCGTATGCAAATGTATTCATAATGGATAAATAAGATGCAATATGGCGTGCAGTGTGGTAAGATTTTTCTATAAGTTTTACTGCTATGGACATGATGATAATAAATTTATAATTAAAATGAACTTTTTAACGGAGAGTTAATACATTTTTGTCAGTCAGCGAGTCAATGAAACACAGTGCATCACAGGTGAAGACAAGAGGGAAAACGCACTCATCATCATATGTGATCGTAACCATGGCTTTAGGTATTATTAAAAGAAATCAGAAAGGAACAGATATGAAAGTGAAAAATTCACGTTTGTTTCAAATATGGGAATTGTAAGGGCACATAAAAAACTTTAACGCAGCGTGCACACAGAATTCCACTGCAGTAATAATGATGAATTTCTCACCACGGGTGGTCAGACACAATAAATTAACATCAACATCATATTGATAGCAAGAACACATTAGACGCAATTATTCATGTCCAACACGTCATTCGAGAATGAGAATAAAGACGTTTTGAAAGAATGATAACATTAATTTAATTTAGGCAACAAAGTGGTTTACAAATGGCACATGCTACCTGAAGATGTACATAGTTTCAACACTTTTGTTCAATTAAATTAAAACTCACTACCGAAATGAGGAAAGGAAACGTGCAATCTTTTTAAATTTTCAACAACTTTTATATGTCCAATCAATTGCGTTTTATATTCTATCCTATAACAGCATAGTTAGCATCTTTTAAATACTTTACAGTACAAATGAATGGACAGTTAAGGCACTTTAACGGACGATATATATTCTGGTTAGAAACATATCATTTCAACAGTAGGCACATCACCTTAAAGCTGCAACTAAATAACATTTACAATACGTAAAAATAATAGGTACCAATTAAGAAGAAAGCTGTACTAATACCAAATCATATTACTGCGTGATGTAAAAGGACCACACTGAGCGTTCGACGCAGACCCACCGTTACTTAGTTTCAGTGTGTATGTCGGCTTGTATTGTTGTATATCGGTGATGGACTAAAAATAAAATGGTGAAGGGCGGGAAAGCGTGTTCAATTTCACTTCACACCTAACACGTGTAGTGTCACGCAGTTTGATTACCTTGGCGTACGGTAACACGGCTATTTTGGTGAAGTCGAGGCCTCACACCGGCATCAACAAAACGTTTTCACCCTTAATGAACGCGACGATGGAATGTGTAAAGATTCGACACAGAAACTCAACTTTTCAACACTCGCATACTACGAGATAACTAATATTGAATACATATGCAGGCAAGAATATGCAACATGTATGTAAATTAACAGTAATGAGATCATTGACCAATTTTTAGTAAGCTTTTGTTTTTCATTAGCGATGAGTTATCAGTTTCCCCAGTCATTAGCGGAATATTAATTAAAAATATAAATTAAGGGTATCATAGCTGACACGACTTACTTCTCACGGCTTTTGGACGGGAAAGTGAATTTAATGAATATAATGTCTATGTAACATAATTTATATGTATTTTTTATTCAGTAGGAAATAGACTTTTCTCTCAAATGCAGTACTAATCCTAGAGATGCCTTTCCAGTAACCGACAAGTGGTGGTTTAGAAGTTACGCCTGTACGTAATTAAATTCGACATAAACCTACGCTGTTTCCATGGACGACGATTGTCAGACTCACGACCAGGTGCTTCTCTTAAAATAAACTTACTTGCCAAAAAATTTTAAAATAACTTTTAAAAAGGTATTATAAAATTATGACTCCCAAAAGGCGAGCGAAGTACCTTCAACAAGCCGACAATTGGCTTGTACCGTGGTCTATGACCTTAACTCAGATCTGGGATTAAAGTCAGTCTCATTCCGCGTTCAACAGAGGAATGGTACATAAGTAGTATAAGTAGTAGGTAGTAAGTAGTTGAAGATGATGAAACAGTTGAATGAATGCTGGTTCTTATCCTTATCTTCGCATTTAATTGTCACTGACGACACCTACAAATAAATACAGGATGGTTTGAAATTCCCCAAGCCATCGTTCCAAGAAGAAACATGTATTTAGGATGGAAGTTCAGCGGTATCAAGGTTTGTTTGTTTGCCCCGATACGGAGAATCGTTCCGGATAACATAAATTTGAATTTGGAAATCAAGGGCACAGTTAAAACCATTTGAATGCTGCTTTAGCACACGTCACCAAAATAAGTGAATATTGTAGTTGGCGTTACCTTGTTTTTATTATTATGTATTTTACATAAATGAAATCAACGACTGTTTGGTTGGATTGACAATTTAAAGCTTTAAGATAAGCTTTGATAAGAAACATTTTTACGTATTTTATCGGAAGCATTCAAATGTTCAAGAGTTTTCAAGGTTTTGTATAAATCCGTCTCTAAATTTAGACTTGTCATCTTGATAGTGCGTGTTATGGTTGATCTACAGGCGGATCTCTTATATTACCTTAACTAAGGCGGAAATATGTCATTTACGAACTTTTATTGCAAACGGTAGAGTACATCGCGCTACTATAAAACTCTCTTGCCTTTATAACAAAGGATTTTACATATTTGCCCTAATTATAAAATTGAATTAAAAAAAAAATCTAATATTTTAGCAAAAAAGTAATTGGCGTTTTAAAGGTAAACGTGATAAATACTTGTAATGTAATTGACGATAACGATTGAAAAATTTACATAAAATGTTAATTGCATTTTAAAAATTAACAATCAATTTGTACGGGAATGTACACAGGTTTAGACATAGAATTTAAAAAATACCGGTATCTTATAAATCATTTGTTTTTTCTTCTAGGATGTTGCAAACATGTGGAAATCACGATAGGTCCTTCGTAACTTTCTTTGACAAGTGATTTAGTGTTTTAGGCCCCAAAAGTGGCGTAGGTCCGTGCACATACAATAGCTGTCATAGTTTCATCAACTTTGACATGGGAGAGGAAACCCCTGGGTGTTTTGTTAACGAAACAATGGGGACAACATGTTGTTTTAATGGTGTTTATGCTGACGCGTGCCGGAGTTTAATTTGTGTATGGAACCAATTATAAAATCAGTACCTCACAAAGTGACCAAATAAATTGTATTCGAGTACAAGAAAAATATTGTTTTACGACCGGCGTTGTTACATTAGCAATAGTCAAAAATGTTTAAGAGGTTAGAAAGAAATAAATAAAACGGTTATTTAGCCAAAGTATTGACATTACATAATTAAAAACTGGATAAAGAATTAAGAGAAAATTGGTGTATATTTCATTTTGGTATAAACAAGGAAAGTGGAGATTTCATGTTGGCTAATAATAATAAAATGAAGATATAAAAGTGTTACTACAATAAGGCGCGTGGGAGTATCGGAAGGAGGCTAGTGTCGACGCATGAATGCAGTGCGCCCACGCGTTAACTGTACAAAACGAGTGTATGTACCTCGTAAACATTAGGTAATATCTAAAAGAAAGAACCAGCTTTGATTTCAGAACGAATCAGACCCGAGTAGGGCATGCATTTTGAAGGTACAAATAGCACATTTTTAAACACGCGTTTATTAAGCAGTTCTTGATAGGAATGCTCAATAAATAAGGTCAAGAGCTCTTCAGCAAGTAAATTCCTGTTACTATATAAACGTAATAGTGAAACAAATAATATCGTGCGTTGCTATTAGTATTAATTTCTAGAATATTCTGGATGCCACAAATCTGACTAACTCAATCAAATGTTTAAACAACAGAACCACACCAGAGCTGTATATTTATGTCAGTGTCTTCGAACGCGTTACCGAATACTGTCGACTGAATTACATTTAAATGTACTTACAGTGTTCTATCAATCCACAATTTAATTTAAATACATCTTACGTGCGTGATATATTTTCGTAACGTAAATTAGACGTCGGCCGTGAGATTCTCGTACCGTATACGAACCGCTTTGTATTAAGTTTTACAACTCAAATGCTCTTGTTTAATTTCAGTACGGCACGCCTTGTGTTCTAAACGGATAACAAGGTAAGATTGGGAATTGATTGAATGCGTCGTCATCGTGACTCGCAACAATTATAATTGCATAAACGTAATAGGAGATTACGCTGTGTAGCGGTGGTGGTTGAAACTCGTTCGAAACGATTTGATGCGAGACGGGACGACCGCGCGCGGTTACTCCGGCGTAATGCGTGGTAATGACGTAAAGGCATTTAAAAACCGGGGAACTTCACGGCGGTACGAACATAGAATGATTTTATCCGACTTAACAGGTTACGAGAATTCCGATGAAGTTTATGTACACTTATTTTAATGACCCTAATCCCCACTGTTTGAATCCTCCTATAATACGTCTGTGAACGAATATGGAAATGTGTGAAGTTATATTATTCTTTACTATGTCGAAGCAGTCAAGAAAACATGTATCGATAATTCAATTATCCTGAAAGCGTCCGACTTCTTAAGAAATCGATACGTTTGTAAGTTTGTTTTGCATGTCCCTCAAAGAGCTCATAAATAATTGGAGAAGTGGTGCTTTAGGATATACATGTATCTTTACCTTTATTCAAATCATTATCAGGTACTTTCCAACCGACATCTCGACTCAAGTTTGTCCGTAGACGAATTTCCCGCATATTCCCAATATTCATTACCCTTAGCTACTTAAGACTCGAAACAGTTATCGCTGAATGATGGGTAGTGTTATAATAAGAAAAAAATTGTTTAATAACATTACATGTTCCCAAAAAAATATAGGCATTCGATATTAGCGTGGTCCCCTCCGCGTATATTTACTTAAAGACGATACTCTTGAAATGTAGTTAAATCGAAGACGCCAAGAAAATCTTTCATGCTGTCATATTCTCGTTCAAATAATCATAAAGAGCTGAGATAATTTAACATCAAGTGGTACTGATGGCCTACCTTGGTTATGTTTTTTATAAACAAAACAAAAAGGCACCTGCTTCATACAGATGTACGAGTAAAAGCATTTTAAATCCCACACTTACCGGTGCGGAGATATGTTACTATTAGTAATTTAACAGGATGGTTTAAAAAATAATGGACGAACGGCACGACTCAGACAAATGCACGAAAATAGCTTTTTAATAGCCCAAATTATTCCATATGGATGCGAGGTAATGCGTCGAAATAAACTTTGTATATAAAAATTGCCTTTGAGGAGATGAATCGAAAGATTCAATAATTTATCATCTAAATTAACCCTTGGACAATAATGACATAAATCTCCTGAAATAAGGGCTAACAGACTTCAAAACTTGAAAACATTGAGAACTATAATCTGGGTAATATTAAAGTTTTGTTAATTATATCATAGAATTATGTTTGGTTGCACCTTTTAGGAAACGTAGATATCCTAAGATAGCATATACCATATCTACCTAATAAGTTACACCAAAATTTAAAAGTTTAAATTATGTTTAAACAAAGTAAATAAAGACACGGCACCTTAATTTAATCAGAGTATAACCTCACCCTTTTCATTTTGAGAGACACGGAATGACTCACTTTGAATTTATATTAAAAGCCATATAACGCAAAACCCTGAACGGCAATATCGGCTATTAGTGTATTGGCCATTATGTAGCTATATATTGTATAGAGTACAGGATTTACTTTATATATTCAAAAGATAATAAAACCCTCGAGAACTCGGCACGGTGTTTATAAAAGGTATTCTTACTTCATAGCGCAGATAAAACAAGACCAACTGGATTGAAGTTATTAAAAACGATTATAAAATTACGTAAAAAAAGTTTCTTCAATTACTGATACACTGGCCAAGTATTTATTTATTTCTTTTCGTTGCCTTTAACGATACTTATAGGAGGAGATGCAAGCAAGGAGACGCAAGCAGAGAATTTTATTTCTGACGCTGCTAATAACACCGTATTGTTATAGAAAAACCTTGAGCATACTAAAGCAAACATGGAATTCCTAAAAATAATCTACAACCAAATCTCGTATCACGACAAAGTTTAAACGTTTAAGTTCTCTTTAAAATACACGGTAAAGAATGTCACGGCACCTTATTTGGGGGATTTTAACGTCACGTTGACTACGTGACTTCCGTGAGGCAGTAATATGAATTCGGTAGGTACTTATGACTACGATGAAGAACAAGAAACTATAGGTAGGTATAGTAAAGATTTAAATGAAAGTGTAATGATATTGCTCCATACACAAAGCGGAAATAATTTATCACGCAATCTTCAACACCTTAATTAGTGTTTAGTCAACCCAGATGGAGCAAGACCGCAATATAAAAATTGTAGAGAATGAAACAGTTGGAGATAAACACCAGGCGTTATAGGGATAGGATAGGGATCCGAGATTGTACCCACTTTTATCTGTTTACTGATTATGAGTATATTTGTACAGGGATCAACCTGAACTATGCTAGTAACATTATCAGATATTAACGTAGGATTCTACAATCGTCAAAAATTGAGCAAGCAAAAATTACGTGTAAAAGTCTTGCTACATTTTCTCTTCTCTCATGTAGTTGCGTTGTGGTGACTTCAAAAGCGTGGCTTAGACATATGCTAGTAGTTGCGATGTTGCGCTGTGGCTATTGTTTGCAACTACATTCTACTGACTCCATGATCAGGCGAATTTCGTGCAATATTCTCGACGCAAAGATGTGGTTGCGATGTGGCTGGCGGTTCGTGAGCATGTTTCTTGAGGTTGCTCAGAAAAGCTATGAAATCGGTATCCTCCACACTGTGCACTCTGTCAATAATCTATGGTCTGCATAAATAAAACTATGCATATCCATATCATTTCTGTAGGCATTAATATGAAACAAGAAGTGTCTCATAAGGACGTAGAAATACTGCTACATTATAAGTGTATGATCACATACGAGGAAAGTAACTAAATTAATTGCTACAAATTTACAGTTTACAAAGAACCGTTGTATTATCTAATCGATTGCGAGTACTCACGTTAAAGAACGATAACATATCAGTAATCCATTCACACATACATTTTTAAATGAAAACTGCAAATATTGCGTTCTACGTTCGACACTATACAAATATTATATTTAAAGTGAGCATTGAGCAAATATGGAAAGTATGTAGGTAGGTACAGAACGTGCCGTAGTGTAAAAAGCGTAAAAAGTCTTGTCGTCAATCAAGACGGGGGCTCGTGGGTTATTGAACTTGACCGTGATATTCCAGTTGAGCCGATTTCCATTGATTGATATTCTTGCATATTGCGCTCACTGATTGAACGCTGAGCCTCAAGCGTTGAACCGCAATGAATGCGAATGAAATGTGTCTATTGTGTTTTTTCAATTCATTTTTAATTCTACATTTATTGTTTTCTGTATCGGCTTGTATCTTCGGACTTTGATCATATCTTTTCTTGTCGGCTAAATAGGATTTGTACAAAATCGTATTTCAAAATACGAAGCTACTCATATCGGTATCCTTTTCACTTAAAAAAAAATCGTAGAATTTACCATTTTATACTGTGAAACTTATTGCAAAACAATGTTTTTTAAACGGGGAAGTTTTAGTATCGGACTGTGAAATTTACTAGCACTATTGTTCCATTATATTATTAATATTCCTATTCCTAGAGTATAAGATATTCGATCTATATTGTCCTTCGCAGAACGCAACTAACGAATGGTAAGCACATTTCGGTGTGCAAAATGTCGCTCATGTTCTTATAGGGTGGTGGTACGTGCTTATGAAAGATAATAATGTCACATAAATATTGTATCGTCGATTTGTCGAGGAAAGGTATGAGCTGGAGAAGCAGTTGTAAGAGGTTAGAGATGGATGACGCACACAAAGTTAGATCCTTTGAGTGGCGACGTTCATCTCATCGACGTGATCGATCGTGATACGCCTGTAGATCGAGTGCACCCACGCAACTTAACAGTTTATACTTCGGAACGTGCTTTCGAAATAATACGGTGCGGTTACAAAGTTCGTACAACTGTAGGATTTATAACTTAACAAAACGTATTTAGAAAAGTTATATATCTATAAACTATACGCATAATAGGTTTATTTAGACTATTTATAGTGTACTAATGAACTTTGGAATTGCGATTTCTAACTTCATGTGCTGTTTGTAAAGGATTGTATTACATTGTAATGCAAATACCTAAAATAAAATGCATGCGAAAATAAATAGAACGGGGAATATAGAAATAAGGAAGACGTTCAAAAATATACCCTAAATATATTCTACACATAACCGCCAGCTTACATTGTGGAAAGTTACGACTGCAACTATGCAAGCTGTCAATGCACTTCTTTATACAAAAGAATGGACAGGAACTTTCCCAGTGTTTAGTGGTCGGCTCGAGTTCTGTAACGAAGGCCAAGGTGTCAAGTGTCGGCGCCACAAAGCGGTGCATCTCTTGTGTTGGATGTTTGCTTTCACTGACTATGTGAATACTGGAAACATAACACCCACGGCCAGGATGATAAACGCACGCGGTCGATTTGTGTGCCTTCAACGTGGGAGTTTTACTTACGGAAACCTCATCTGCAGACAATACAAAGCTAAACAAACACCAAATTCGTTTGTTACTATTTACCTCATACTTATGATTCATGGCATTCAGCACAGTTCATTTTACAGAATTATATGCGAACTCAGCACTGTTTTTTGAATACTGGCTTGAAATTTAGAAGATAAAAAAAATTTGATTAATTATTTTTCTGAAACACAACACAATAACTTAATAATTATTACAACACGAATTCGCCTGTTCCAAATAGTCCTTACAGTAACTATACCAACACATGTGGTAGACCGCGGCTGGAGGGTGTGTTGTTTATATTCCAAAAGCCCTCTCCCACTTCTCCCACAAACCATTGTACGTGATCAAACCCTATTTACATCACAATAACTCAACTTTAGCTTAGCGCCATATTTCCATAGCAGCGGGAGGCTTTCGGCGCTCTCGACAAAATCTCGTTTAAAAAGGAATATACCGAAAGGTTCCTAAAGCCTTAACCCTATCCACGCGAATGCAATATAAATGCAGGTATTAAGGCGAGGAGGGCTTTGGTCTGTTTTAAACATTAATGTGTACCGAATAAGCAAATAATGTAGCTTGTCTATATAGAAATATTATCGATTTTTAGCTCTCTGAAAGAATATTGAATGGCAATTTGTGGTCAGAGAATTCTGAACGAATTAAGGTGTCAATCAAACTCGGATTTTATTTTGTGAGCAAGTCACTATGTATTGCATGATTAAAGTAGCTTTGATTTTTGCAAGAGAAAAAAGTTGTCATAAATTATGTATAAGTACAGATAAATTTACATTTAATTATTCTTTTTACATTTAGAGGTTCCGTGTTACAGCGAAGATTAATATTTGGGGTCATCATACTTACGATATCCCTGGGAGCAATTCATCAAAAAGATTTTCGCGGCACGTCTTAAATTAGGACGGCGAAGGAAACGCGAGGTTGCCCCGGAAATGTCTATAGGTACAACGGAATATAACCCTTAATGCGATCGATCATTCAGAACTGTTGCCTAACATTGCACGAAAATGCCTTAACCGCCACACGCTTTAAATAGTAATTAAACAAATAAGTGTAATTAAAAAAAATTGATATATAATTGTCTTCATGCTGTCTCATTAATTCCAGTATTTTCTTATTTTCCACATAAACATTGCAAAAACATAATTTTGGGTCAATGCCACTTATTTATGACGTGTACGAAATATATGGAATGCGCTTTAAATTACTCAGAGCGTACCAAATAAACGGTAGAGTTAAAAATAATCGCTGACAGGCTCTCTTTAAATGATAATTTCTCCATATTGAGTTTGGACTCGAAATGCCTGCTTTCTTATCGAAAGGCTTGCATAATTCATCATTTATCTGGCGAGACAAAAGCAGCGGTACACAAAATTGACGTACCATTTTTTACATTGTAAGAAGCCGTATTATGTGGCAAAATGCGCTTTGTGGCAATGACGAAGTATGAAAATATCATCCGATACAATGCAGCAACTCCGTATTTAAAAGCAAACATTTTTATAGAATTCCCTATGCCTCATACATGTTTATAAATAAAATATGCTCCTTGTATTATTAAACGGTGACACCCACAACTCCTGAACAAACTGTATCGGAAATATCAATGCTACTCTTTTGTGTATTCTTGTTATTTTATATTGTAACTTTTTGAATATCAATTTTATACCGAAATTATACGATGTAACATACGAGACGGATATTAGAAATCGTCTACAAGGAATTAAAATAATCGATGATGAATTCATTTCGATATTACACAACAATTGTGACATGTACGAGTTGTAAGAATTCAGAAAGTGAGATATGAAACAATCGCTAAAATAAACATATCAAATAGCCGGTCCATAAAAGGTTTTTCCTGTGTAACTATTTAATAAAGACGAAGACTTTCTGATCCTTCCTTTAGAATAACATTATAAGGTCCTTTTTTTGTAGACAGTATTTAAAGTTATGGCTTAACATTTGGATGTAACATTCGTTCGACTTCAAACCTCGTGAGACATTCGGCTCCTAGATTTCCTAAGAGCCACTTACAATTGCTTGTTAACGTAAAAAAATGTGTGTAATAATTGTTCAATAAGTGACAATACCTATGAAATGTGTATTGTCGGTCAGTGTGTATGTAACGGAGCATCGTATGTCTGTCGCAACTCGATCGTCCGTCACGAACCGTATCGCTATCTCGTTGCTGTTGACTTACGATAAATCGACGCATGCGTTCGCACGCACTACAAATGTTTATTTTGATAGATATGGATTACACAATCAATGGAGAAAATTAAGTTACTATATCTGTTTACCTCGATCTTTAAGTTTGTAATTTCCTGTTTACATGGTTACGATAAGATAAACAACCTAAAGCTCACCGAACCATAAACTTACAATTCGATTGTGTATAAAAAATGTATTAAGAAGTTCGAGCAGGTCGACGTGAGTTAGTTTTTGCGTTATAAGAGCATAGGGTCAGATGTCCTAACACGTGTTGGGTCGCGCGTCGCGCTCGGTTCAGTGGGCACGGTCCGCAGGTGGCGGGTAACGGTCGCGCTACGCGGAGCTCGCCTTGCCAGTGCAGTCGCCAACACCACGCCATACAATGGATTGCCTCAACGTTTGCGATCTTCAAATTGTTCACTTTAGATTCATATTCATAATTTGTGGATGCAATTAAGGTAATAAAAACCAATACATCTCAAATTAAATAATTGAATTTAATTCAAATAACATTTACTCATGAGTGTGGGTCGTCCGTCACGCTTAGTTGGTACGTAGGGCAGTACAGTTCACTAATTTGTTGTAGTATGAAATTAAAATATTATTAGACTCACAGAGCCAGTTCTATATTTGAATGTTCATTAAAAAAAATTACAATGTCTTTATACACTGATGGCTGTCTAGCATTAAAAAGGTTATCTATTATATCCAGCCACATACTAGAATAATAAATATGAACACCTTTGGGATAATTGCTTGCATAATGGTATTTGTCCCAAAGGCCATAACCGTTGAGACACCCTCGTCTCAAATGTGGTCATTTGCTCGCTAACCCACCTTGCCTTTAACGGTCTGGGACATACTGCCGTAGACCGTAGATACTTGCTTGCACAAGTGATTACGGTTTGTCAACAACATATGCGCTCACAAGTGACACATGATGTTTATTTAGTTACAATAAATCTGTGTGCAATCGACTGTAAATTTAAACAATTTTATACTGTTGCATATGGTTTTATTTATTCTTCAATGTTTTTGTGTTCGTGAGATTATAATAATACGGTTAATGGTTGGTTACAACCAATAATGTGAATTTTAAAAGTCACGATACAGCGATCGGCGTCCCTCGCCTGTCTGAAATAATAAAACGGTCACGCGAGTTTTAGACAGTCGACAATAGGGTAGGTCACCCTTCACCGGGACTCGTTTTATGGCTTTTAACAATTTGGTATATAAGCTGCACTGATTGTCGGGCTGCAGCTGCTCGCGGTAACAGGGATTAACGACATAAATTACGCTTTTTATATGTTTGCCAAGGTGAATGTTGTAACGATAAGATTTAGTCGAAACGCCTTATCGGGACCACGGGCGATGTTTTCGATCCTTGAGCGTCTGTAACAACATCGGTCGTGTCTTTATGAGGAGTTTGAATTACGGAGCGGCGGAACCGTTTTCGTGTCGGCTTTACGTAATAATATCGAGTCTTTTATGGACTAACAATGTGCGAATATCATGGGAACGGGATTGGACGCATGGAAAAAACTGTGAATGAAGCGGTCGCGACTTTCACACCCATAAACGGTCAATATGCGTTCGAGCTTAAAATCGTCTGCCGAAACCAGTAACGGCCAGTTGCGCAGTGACAAGGTTCGTTCACCGCGGTGCCGATGCCGGCGAGACTGCTACGCGTAAATGATCAACATGCTCGAAACGGTGACACAACAAGGTTGCCTGCACTAACTGAATAAATCGATATTCCTAAACGGGAACTACGCGACTAATTAGTCTAAACAAATTAAGACGCAATACCGACTAGCGAGCTTTCGAACTGGATATCAATAACATTTATCCAACTAAATTCCTATCCGACTAATAAATGACGAAACACATGTTTCGTAAACGGATGTGTGATTATTTAATAAACTCATAAAAACGTAATGAAGCGATTGTTCTTCTGATTTAGATTATAATTCAGATTTTATACCGAGATGATTTATCTGACACTTCACTTTATAGGTCAATGAATGTATATGTAACGTAAATGTAGTTGCATTCACGTATATACACTGAATGTATTGAATTGATGTCGTTTGCGTTAATGATGCGATATTTCAACTGAACGCAAAGTGAGTATATTCAGCTTTATAATTCAATAAACATTTTGTATGACACGCTCAGTATCGGAGAGCGTGTAGTGAAGCATAATGTCGCATCAAATTTTACAAGTACGTTATAAATTACACCGGTGTGAGAGGGAGACGAGGGGTTCGGTGAACAAGCAGCGATCGTAACTAAGAGAGGCAGGTGTTACAGCCTACTTTGAATACTTCGACGGCACCGCCGTTCTATTCTTTTCGTTCAACGGATATCAGGAACAATGAATATGAATTGTACCCTAAGTCAACCGCTCGGTACATGCGTTCCTATAAGTTTACATTCGAACGGTCACCGGTTACCACTCGAGATGTTCATTTTTAATCATAATAAGCTGTGGGAATTAAAAAGTTAAGCTGCCAACTAATGCAACGCAAATCTTTAACGATTTTGACTTGTTTCACACTATTTCTCACATCATACAAAAGGTATTAACGCAATATATTGTTATACAGTTTTACTAAGCGACGTCTCGTATAAAATAGCAGTGAGTATAAATAAATCTTCATTATTTTGAAAAAAGACTCCATGCGGATCATCTGTCGTAAGTTACCGTCTGCATACATACTGTTGTGGAACGTCACTTGCGAGAATAACAGCCTTATCTAAATCATACGTTACTGTCGGACGGTTTTACCTTTATTTTACACCGTCTGTACTCAAACACACGAGTCATGTCTATCGTTAGGGACGTATGTATTAATGTTTCGAGCCGGCATGCAGGTGCAATTGTGGCATTTATTTTTCATTACAGTTCTAACCATTTATAGCTATCGTTATTATACATTTTGAATTTGATCCCTGATTAGATATGGAAGTGAATTTTTTATGTAATAGAAAATGTTTAATACATACATACATATACATATGTATTACTATTCTATGGTGAAATGTTCCATTTTCTAAGATGTAGGTGTTAATGTACTTCCATAGTATCATAAGAGGTTTTTGTGAGTCATGGCATATAATAAACTTTGAGAAACAATGCTTTGTAGAGTCTAATTGTTGCGAAGGCTTATAAGCTCGCCCTCTTGACCTTTCTATTGAAAACGAACCACTTCGGATTTCGACATTTCATATTTTGAAGATAAATCTAAACGAGTAAATATTTCTTATGAAATAACAATTATTTTCAATTAATTTTTGATATGTTCCAAGTAAAAAAATGTAAGTGTTATTATTATTTGATTGTTAACCAGCAAGATAAACTATAATAAAAATGAATTCAACGTAGATGAAGACGCGTCCATTTCTATTTAAACATGATGACAGCAGTTTATAGGTCTTATATTAAATAACTTCAGAAAAACTAAAAGAAATTATTATTCCAGAAATAAAATGTTTTAGATAAAGTCATAGAATGCCGATTGTAAGATAATTAACAGGGACATAGTCGACTAATAATAATCCAGCAAGCTTTCCGAAAAATTCTTGTCGGGGACGACCCACGGAAAACTAATTAATAAGGTTCGGCGTGTCCGTATATCACGAATTGGGAAACGGGAATTACAGTTGATGGGTGTGTTTGTAGAGAAACCGCATTCACATTCACAAATTTTTGGCTACGAAAATCTAAATACATGCTAATGAACTATTCGAATGCAATGAAATAAATGTGTTTTTAAATGTACAATGTAACCTTTCAATACATGTCATCATCATTCATCATCATCACATGATATCAAATTGCGCATACTTGTTTTATATAAATATGTTGTTAATGTAAACAACTAAAGACTGGTTCATGAGTGTTTCGTTCTGTTAGCATGGCTTATGTTAAGCGAATCTGCTTAAATATTTCCTGACAAGATTAGGTAAATAACAATTATATTTATCGATTTTTCCACAGTAAGTACCTTTGTAATTACGAAATCTTTATCGGACAAGTTTAGGTAGGTATGATTGCAACGTCCAAAGTCTTCTATATAAACGGCTCTCAAAGATAAAACGTACCGCTCGCATGCATGTTGCAGTCTGATCGGTTCATTTATATTGCAAGCAGACGCCTCGTGCAACTTTCTTCGTGGATTTCCTAAAGTATACTGCATTCTTTCGTATCTTAACGTTTTGAAGAAGTACCTATCTATATATGAAAGTATTTTATAGCACTGTGCACGTGTTAATGCTTCTTGATATATTGTCACATATAGCTATGTTAAGGTAATAAGTTACTCCTATATTTGTATAGTCCACGAAGCTACAAATAACAAAATTTTGACATTGGAAGTAACTTGTGGACTTAGTACTGTTTCATCAATCTGTTTACGATATCTTGTACATATGTAACATACAATGTATAATTATCATGTACGATATTTTTAACTTTAGATTAAACATAAGTAGGCAGAGTAAGGGCATTTGTAATTCTTAATTTGAATAAGGTTTCTTAAACCAAAATGCAGCTATGCTTCGATGATTTATATGTAATTTATCATATATTACCCTTGTACTTCTAAAATGTTAGCTTATTTGCAAGTTACCTGTTTAACTGAAGCAATATTCGACGCGCTCGCTCACCGATAAGTGACTGGTCACAATGAATTCCCGTCAGCACTTCCATCCTTTGGAGGTAAGTTACTACAATCAAAGCACTGAGTAATAACTTTTAAATAATTTGAGAGGTTTATGGGCGGTTAAAGTGTCAGAGAAACCCGGCGTTATTTATCTTGCCATCTTGAACAGACTTCCATTTGTTTTGTTTCCTAGGATTTGGAGGTTCTAGAGCGATGTTTTCGTACTGCCTACGTGACATATCTACTCCAAAATGTGATCTCTGTTCTTCAAACGAGCATCTCTTGTAAGACCGTTTCTATAAAACGGTGAATTGTGTATACCTATTTTGGAATAATATTTTTAATCTTCTTCTTGTGTAATACTTCACCCAGAGATATCGCAAGAACAGTTTTCAAGGAAACGAATGTTTTATTTATGCAAACAGCTCAATTAGGTTAGGTTACAGATATTTATCGTCATACGAGCGAGGCTCCGTTGCCAACTAGTTTTATTTATATTAAAAACAAAAAACATATTAAATGGTAGAAATGTGTCGTTATTACAATCTCCACTTCAGAGTAAAGGTTAGCAGGTTAATTGATGAGTAATATATTGGCCACAAGTTTTGATAAATAGCTGCCGTAATCAATTACACTGTGTTTAAAACGTTACAATCAATATTACTAATTTTTACATCCTAACAAACATCTCTATATTTCGTTACATATTGTAACAATAATTTTTTTATGTATTGTCCTTGAAGAATAGTTGTGTTCATATCGTAACGAAATACTTTTGAGGTTTTATTAATGCGTCTATTGTGATGTTGCTAGCCTTGAACGGAGAAGCGAATGAACATTTTACATTATTATTACATACCTACAATATTAACCTTAGATAAAGAATAACCCTATTCGACAGAAACCTAGAACTTCAACGCATCGCTAACCAACCTCACAAAGTCATAGGTTCTAGTTACTGAGAGCCCACGTCGACCGGAAACTATAAGGAGTAATTAACATTGTTATAGCCATTGTACACCGCTTGTTGCATCTCTTTCGAAAAAAACATTAATGAGACAAGGTTTTGAAATACGAGTTATGTGTGGCTTCGTATTGATGTCATGGAATCTACGTAAATGTGGCCGCAAGCAATAGCCCGTTCGCTATAATATTCAACGAAACCGACATAAAACCTATTCTCTTCCGGTTAGTTCTGTACCAATAAATATGTTAGACGGGATGTTACGTATGCAATAAATCATTTGTATCGTCTAATTGAATTACATTCCCATGTCTAATAGCATCATCTGGTTCGTGCGTCGACTCGGGAAAAAGTGGTTTATATTCCATCAGATTTAATACACGTGTTGCTTCAGCTTCAAATGGTTAAAAAAATAAACAAACATGTAGAATTTTAATTTGTTGTAAACAAAATTAGGTTACGATTGACATCGAATGTAAAAATATTTAAGCGTAATGTAAGTTTTGACTAAATCAAGGTCAATAGAGATTATAGGTAGGTATACTTATTATTTTATAGATCCGACTAGAAGCGAAGTGAAGGGGCTTTTTTAGAACAGATTTATACATATTATAGAAGAACATGAACACGAGTATCGGACTGTGGTACTTCCAGTTTTATTGATTTTAAGAACCAGTTCTTAATTCTAACCTATAACGGAGTCTGCGGTCGGGAAGTCATAAATGCTATTTGCAGGAGAGCCACTAAACTGAAATGTAATCCCTTGCCTTGAGACGGCACGTGCCACTTATGAGTTGTATGTAAGCCTTCATTAGCAAATAATAAATTAAATTGACGCGACTATGAACATGCCCTTCTCAATCCCTTTATGGACCGGTTGAATTAAATGCACGCTCGAACCTTTTACGATAATTTCGAAATATCCCTAAAAATGGGGTATAGTCGTCTAGGTAGCTACGGAAATAGCGCGAGAGCAGCAGGAAATCAGTAATAAATTCTAAATAGTCGAAAACGACTAGGCGTGTATGTTTGTGCTTCATTGTGTGTGTGACAAAAAGCGAAATTTTCTGAATAACCACCTCTGTATCTCGAATAATCACACGCTGCGCGCGCGGCGTTACGGCGGCCATTGTGCTCGGAACACACTGAATAATGAACCTTTCCCGTTTTGTCCAAATAAAATATTCGAGTATTTTGGGCACAATGCATGGGTGTGTAATAAAGTATCGCGATCAGCGAGGCAAAGCGGCAAAGATACGACAGTCGTCGAAATCGTCGGCCGTATAAATAAAGGTAGTTCCTGTATTTTAGCAAATTCTTGCCGAAAGAGAATTGTGTTCGAGCATTATTTTACTTTATCAGATAATTAAAATAAATTATAACCATGTTTACCAATGTACAAAAAAAAAATTGCAATGATCCAAACGAGTCTATAAATTGCTTTTCTGTGTTTGAAATAAATGCAGTTTCGAATTTATAGGACCATTTATGTTAGCAGTACTCCGCCCTTTGTAAAATAAACTTGTAAAAAGTTCGCAAAGATTTTATTTACGGATCATTTTATAACGCAGCCTATATACATAATGTAACAGCTTATCGCACAAATATGATGTTTTTATTCTAAAATCAAAGAAGACAAAGTCGCGGATATCAAATATTTGTAGGTAATAAAAAACTGATATATGCAAGAAAAAATTAAAATGAAGCTTTAATAGTAAAACAAGCGATGACTAATATATTGTAGCCCGACTTCCTTCCTTCCCGCGACAAAGTGCGGTTAAGAGGCATAAAGGGCAGGACTTCCGATCAGCTGCCACGCACCCCTGCTTTGTGTGGCTTCATCTAATATTAACTACCTTCGGCGATGCGTGAGATAAGAAACAGGATTAAAACGTTCGACGTTACAGCGCAAATTTTAAATGTTATTAGACGACCTCGAACAGTTTTTTCCCACGCGTTTCTTTGAATTTAGCATCAACACATTACTGGGTTTTAGGTTGTCGAAATTAATTTAGTGTCTTGTAACATTTGAGTTTAACCATTGCATTCCCTATCAAATTTTTATTTTTATACTTTTGTTGTTTTTCTCTTTGTTAGGATTGGTCTTGGATCGATGTTAACGTGAACTCTTACTAAATTTGTTTAGTGTGATAGGGTAACTAATGTAACGGTGGATCTATGCATGTATCAAATGCATAACACATGAACGACAACTGTAATAATAAACACGATTTCCACTGCAAATTCTCTATGACGGCTGGACGAATCGGATTTCATAGTACCACGATGAAACGTGTCCGAAGTGTCCCACAAAACATGTTGATGTCGATTGCCGACCCTTGTCTATAACTTGTCGGTAACGATATTTATGGGAATATAACTGCAGATTCACGTTTACGATTCTTACGGGAATTTATTTCTTCGCGTTTCATACGTATAAGTCGTGCCTATGATTTATTGCTTAGCTATTACGAAATGAATTAGGTAACAGTTACGACGAAAATCACTATCAATCATACGTATATTATGATATAATGCCAGGTTTTAAATGTTTTGATGGCGTTTAAGTAAAAGGCGGGTGAAAATAAAATATTGCATAGAAAGTATTATTTTATTCTGGGTGGTGGTAGCGTGGTCTAAAGAATCAATTTTGTTCATATGTCATACTTTTGTAGCGACCTTAACGCCATCTATAATAATTTGATTAAAACGTGTTTTCTTCAGAAAATGCGACATTTTACAGTAAACAAATGTAGCTAATGCCACTCTTCAATCCTTCAACTATCTCTATACCAATAATCACATCGATCCGTTTTGTTTGTTTTGCTGTGAAAAAAATACAAACAAACATACACACTATGATAAAGCATTTTTTTAACTTTTGCACAGTTTCGATGCGAAATTCGAATTTCGCGTCGCAACAGTGGAAATGTAAAAAATGTTTGATGATAATGATAATAAATAATTAATCCTTTCTACAAATTTATAAAATCTATGGAACATTGCAAGATTTTTATTGTACGGCCTTTTTTATTCGATTCAAACGCACCAACCTTAAAATCAACTTAGCATAACGACAAAACTCGTAGACCGTCATGCATAAAAAATACAAATATACATAAATTGTATTTTATAAATTTCATTCGCACCAAGAATTTTCTTAAGTTACAATAACAATTATGATTATTGGAAGTTGTTTTCTTGAGATAATCGTTATTACGAATACTTATCATAAATTATCAATAAGCCATTACAGAGAGTATTGAGGGCATTAATGTCATTGAAATGCAATTGATACTTGAAATGAATTTGCAATTAATTGTAATGTTGTATGTACTGGTTAGTCGGATGTGAATACACTAAGCTGAGACATTTGTTTTTTCGTTATGAAGCAAAAATTATTTACGCGAATGGAAAAATAAAATTTATTACTAAAGTTATTTCAATATAAAAACGGCTCTAAAGCTTAACGTCCCTATTTATAAACGGTTAATAGCATCAATTCAACTACTTTTAGCTTAACACATTCCAAATTTGAAACAGAGCATGTGAGGTATTTAATTGCTAATACTAGTTATAACTTTTTTAGTGAAAATAATAATTTGCAGAATTGAGTGACGCCGGGTGCGGTCGAAACTTGGATGCTACGTTGCGCTCACCTGATGGTCCTTTGAACAATCCTAATTTATATGTAATTAGAAAAAATAGCCGCCGGCAAGCTTATAAACTAACTTCAATTGACTTCCTGATGCATACATTTTTAAGGGCATTCGAATTTTGAAAAAAAAATGCGATAGCAATTTACTAGCTTATCCCAGAAACAATGCCAATTATATACATAGATGCATCACAATAATAGATTGAAAAGTGTTTTGAGTAAGTAGATTAGCGACTGTAACATATGTCCGTAACAGGAGGGGGTCCGAGAATTTATTGCCAACCAATACGAACCAACGAATTATTGCATCACAAGTTCCTTTGAACACTTAGCTCGATTGCTCGCATTACAACCGTTTCGTCGATGTCTGATCGATGCCCATCCATATGAACGCGGCTTAATAATGGTTGCCGGAATATCGTTACATCAATTAGGAGAATATGTACAAACCATTCGATATGTAAGCCGTGTTTTGGAAAAAAACTGGAAAACTTGCACAGATTATTAAGAACATCCAATATTTTTGAGAAAAAAGATGAAAATATACAACACATTCGACCGATAGACTAAGTAACTCTCAAGTACCTAATCGATTATATGTACTTTCGTTCGCAAATATATACACGCATATTTTACATATCAACAATTTAATAATTGTACTGTTACTTCTAGTGTTCGTTTTATGAACGAGTACTACAGTTCAGTACAGAATTACATTTTAGTACAGTATTACTTTATCATCATCATATTGACGACACGATTACTTAAACATTTGTAACAATTGTTTATTTATCTCCAGCCTTCTATTACCTGATGTTTATTTTTCATCTGTAGTGTGTGGTGGTAATCGTCCACGCTTGCAGCATGTGGAGCATTCCGAAGAAATTGAGTTATAAAAACTTAACAATTTCCAGATACATTAAGCCGTTTGCGGAGGTTGTTTGTATGTTAAAAGAATTAGGTATGTTAAGACATTCCAGCTACGACTACGACTAGTCTGGCACCGGCCGAAGACGCGTGTGTATAATTAGCGTGGGCTTCAAAAGGTCATTGTCACAGCTTCAATGCATAGAGACCTGGTTTAAAATAAACTATTGTTCCACCTCCAGAGGTACTACGAGATTAATTAATAAATTCCATTTTATTATTAGGCCCGCATGAATAACGTATTGAGAAGCTAACCAGAATAAAGCTAACGATTTAAGAAATAATAGAACGGCAAGAATAGTGCCAATGTGAACCCGGATATTCGCATATACTTTCTCTATATTAAGTAATACAATTCTTTCCCGAAGCAATGCAACATCAATCAAACGCGACGTATCGATCTGTAGTGCTATTTATTTCTCCATAATTTATTCTGCATCGATTTTAAACGTGCATAGCGCAATTTCAATGTCATGTTCGACATGTCTGAAGACGTATGTTTTAAGTTCCAAATTTTTTATTTCATTCCCCGTTCTGTGCTTTAAATTAAGAAATGCATAATATAAGTATCGTATGATACAAATACAATACATTTGGCGAAATCAAGTTTTTTAGAATTCTATCGAAATATTTCTGTTGAAACAATTCGAATACAAAGAATCCACCAACAACGTTGTAATTCAAAATCTAGGTTAAGAATTCTAAGGGACCAAATATTATGTCAGATAAAATTTGGGTCAACAAACAGCTTTAAGAGGGAATTCGTTATAACTGTAGATTAAACGAATAAATTATATTAATAATTGATTATCACCTTTTCAATGTCTAGAAGAAATTTGCTAACCGGCATCTTAAATACAAATTCACATCAGTGTCGGCTACCTGCCGGACTTCTGAGAATTTACGACGTGACAAAAAATTTGTCTTCCTTGTTTAAGTTCCCACAATGAAAACTGATGAGAGGGGTGATCTTGAGTGTGGTTTTTGTCACGGCGTCTATTTGTAGCGTGCAATAATAAAACCCTAACGCAACTAACTTTGTGAAGTGAAGAAAAAAAGAACAAGTACGACTCGTACATACATACGTACCTTTATTTTTTAGCTTTCGTCACGTTAAAGTAATCACTGAATTTGACAGCTGCGTTCCGTTAGCAAGGCAAGCGAAATTTGATTTTGGAATGTAATAAGCCAGAGATGACATACGATAAAAAGTACCTACATTGCACTGCACAAAAATAATACAGCGGTGACAAAATATGTACTTTAGCAAATAAAGTTTTCTGAAGGAATAATATCCATAGAAGAAATAATTTATGTTTCTGGACCTACAATTGTAGAGATGAATTTTAAAAATGTTTGTGGCCATATTCAGGTATTAGACAAGTACAGACCGTTAGTATTAAGTCAGGGATCGGATTACGCGACGAAGACTTGCTTAATACAGACTGACTGCAGTCATTCAATAGCTGCAAACTACACCGCTACGGGGAAAGACACTATTGAGGGCGAAAGGTGACACCGATGCCTGTGGCATTAGATGTTGAGGTGACTGGCTTCGAATCAAACGCTTCTCGCTATTATTGTTGAACATTACGAAGTCCCACTAATGATAGCTACGTTCGTCATTATGCGAGTGAGAAATAAAAAAAAACTAGAAAAACACTCGCTCGCAAAACCAGGGCACTGCGAACTAAATGAAAGTTCTTTTTGTAGTGTTCTCTCCTTTGTTATAGCAATCTTGTACCTCGAAATCCTTTATTATTAAAAACGGGTGTTTTGTGCAACGTTGTCGATTAAGGAGATCTAGATATCACAGTTCCTCGGTACGGACTAATGGAAAGACGAATAATAATTGAATTTCAATAGAACAACTGCTGGAGCAGTCATTGAATGAATAGATTTGAATGACTGCTCAAAGAAGTCGTCGCTAAGACAATTTAAGCGCGAGCATTCGCATTCGCTTACGGATCCAATATTGTCAGGCCCCTTATCTTGTTAACGTGAAAGGCCCGTATGCGCCATCGAGAGCCTGATTATGATAGACAGCTCAGATAACACGCAGACAAATGGTGAAATAATCATGGTTCGAAAATTTTTGCTTTAAATGCTTATTTTTTGCACACGAGTTAGTCATGACTGCAATTAAAACTCCATTTACTGGGGCATTTGATACTATTAACAACTTTCTCTATCAAAATTAATAACAACTCTCGCCTAGTCATTAACGGCGTGCGCTTGCTAACATTGTCTAGAAATAAATTAAAACAATATTGCATATGTATGCCCAAATTTTAGCTCATTCTAAGCGCTATTCATAAATATGCTTATTATTATGTAACATATAATGCAAAACCGCTGATTGTAAGACACTAAAGATCCTGTCAATTGAGTAACTTTATGTAATGTACGACAGGATATAATAATGTTGTAATTCAGACTTAGGCTATGCTATGGGTAAGTTATGGGTGATGGTAAGATTAACCATGTATTGAATAGAATGATACATCAAGATACTATGTTATCTAAATGATCCAAGATGCGGGCTACGGAAGCCGCCTATACTACAATTTACTCCCATACAATATAGATTCCACTGATTTATATATCAATGTCACATCCGCTATCATTATATCCACGTCTTGAATAGACACCAGTAAAATTTATAGTTCTTCTCGCATTTTCAAATTGACTTGACACTATCTATGTCTTCCATTGTGGGCAATAATGACCACTGGACAAACAATGTTAGACCACCTTGAGAATGATCATTTCATTGTAAAAGGACCGCCGTTTCCGCTTCGTCCAATAAGTAAATAGAGAAGCTTCGTAAAGTAGGTACGAGTATGGTAATAAAGTTGTGAATTGTGTAACTATTCCCGTTTCGTGAATATTACGGGTGTCACAAAAGGTGAATGGACCTTCCTTATGTAGGAGATAAATCAAGCATGGGAAATCGAAGGTGGACAGTCGTGCTTTCTTTGTCTTGGCGGTGCGGTATAACATTTGCATTCACCTTACGCCCTGGCGAGTGACGGATGTTAGAGTAATTATATGGAAATATTAATGTATTATCATAATGTAATGTACAATCGCCTACAAAAGACCGTGCTAGATTTAACAGCAAAGAAATTGTATAGATATATCTCATTACTCGATACTGTTTATAAGATCTAAAATACCTTAGAGTAATGAAGTCGGTAAGGTTAGATTATAATACCGTAAGCCGCAAGCAAACTTTTGAATACAGGCTGGTGTTAATAATACCTTCAATATTTCATGCAAGAAACGTCCTCACTTACAAGATAATTAACAACGTGTGTACGTGTAAATCACAGTGTTGTACCTGATTTCGCAAGCGGTGGGATTTAATGCTTTCAACACGTAGTACTCCTTTCTCGGTTACAAAGAAAATTGATAAGAACTGTATCGGTCAACGAACCTAAACAATTGCGTAAACACAAACGCGGTTTTCTAGTACATTTAAGTGCTCTACTCATAAATATTTAGACTGTAAACGGTCCTATCGAGTAGGAATCTAGTTAGCCTACTGTATTTTAATACGCTCCATTGAAATTCTGTGCAAATTTATCTATAGACTAAACGTTGTGTTTATCTTTAGTTCATCAAAACTATGTAATTAGGATTTGTTTATTACAATGCCTTGTCTTTTAGATCCCAGGTAAAGCCGCAAAGTAAATAGCAAAAAAAGCTAGTAAAAATTATCCAAACATTAGTTTCGCTGAAATTATTTAGTTTGATTTTCGTGAGACAAAATAAAACGTGCACTTAGCAGCTGAGAAAAGAATCCAATGAAGAACTGACGTGAAATGTAAACGGTAGTGGAGTTTACTCGTAAATCTACGGATTGAGTTACCAAAGTTTACATTTGAAGTTATTAATAAAAGTCTGCTTAGTTGAGATCCTCCTACCGCCAGGTGTTATTAATTGCCTCATCCGAAGTCTACTAAAAGTTAATTTAGTAACTATTGCAGCATTACTTTCATAAAGCTTCATTTTTATACATTTCTGGTATAGGTTCGTATGGATATAAAACATGTTATGACGTATCGTTAACACGTCACATGGATAGATTTTTTAAATTATTTTATTGTATAAAAGCTTGCGTTTGACTACAAGCACACCTAATGTTAAGTGAGATGCAGGACCCTAGAAAGTGCCTATTCGCTATTTAATAGGCACCTTAACAATGAATTTAGTTCATAAGCAAATTGGGACTAATACTTTTGTTGTTTATATACCTAACGTCAAGCGTGAAATGGGCAGGTAAATAGATAACTGATTAAATTACGAGCTCGACTAGTAAATAACCAATTAATCAGGGTGGCAGGCACGACGAAATCTAGTTTCATAGCAATAACCTTAATACTGTTGCAGTTAACGAGCTTGATTTTCGACTGGCGTATATTTTGTTATAAGTTACAAAGGATATATAAATACGTATTTTCTGCAATTTCATAAACCATATTATAAACTCAGTTTAGTTGTAAGACAGTGTTTTTATCGTAATAATGAATGGAAGCTTTGGTAAAGAAATGTTTGATTACAATGGCTTAACGTAGCTCTGCTCAAAGTTTAACATCTGTACATCCATAATGTACTTACGTGGTGCTTTTGCTTATCTCAGGGGAAAGGTCAAATATATTGCACTATTTACAATCACAACATGTTAACTGGTTACTTTGTGGGCAAATGTGTTCGTTTGTGTTTATACACGATATGTGTCTTTTGTTTGTAATACCGCTCAACTGCTTACATTCTAACAAAAAACACTGAAGCATCGTCGTCGTTATTTAAGAATCCGTTATTCCTGCAGAGATACAGAATAAATTAAGTAATCTAGTGTATATTTATGAAGTACATTTTTACCAGTTCCATTTAACATTCTTACAATAATGGTTTACAGAAAACAGGTAAGAGAAGATACATTTATTTAATTCAAGTCAGTCTGACAATAGTGTACATTTTTTTCTTACCACTAATTTGTGTCAATGTGCAATTGAAAATACAAATAGCATTGAATATACTAGACATACGTCTATTGGGAAATATTAAAAGTAATCTCAGGAGGAAATAGTTTTGCCCTTGGTAACTCCCAGGTTATTTTTAAAATAATAAATCAATAAAGACAACGAATGCTATTACGGTACTGGTTATCATAGACAGTAATACATAGTTTTCAAGTGTTAAATAAATACTTAAGCGGCGTGCCGGGGCAAGTTGGACGGTCTCGGAATTATCTCGAGCCGAGACGTTTTTATGGTCCGTATTGGAATCTGGGTGTTTTTTCCCATTGCGGCTCGTTCGAATACCCAAACAGGTTTTTAGATAGCGCTGGTAATGCATCAACCTGGAGCGTTTTTGTTAAGGCGGCCCGCTCAAGGAGCACGGTGTAATGAGGTTCCCGAATGATCGTTTTATTCAATGAGCTTTGCTTGGCCTCAGCCTCGTGAGCCTTGTACGCCTCGCGCGCGATACACTCACACGAAAGTACTACATAAGTATTAATGTCTATGTTTACTATTTATAATGGGGTTAGCAAAACACAACATATTATGTATACGTAGACCGACGCATGCATAATGTATGGAAAGCTAATATTTAAATGAAAAGATAAAAGTTGCAACGTTGCCAAAACTATCCCAAAAGATCAAGTTTGGCTCTGTGGGGTAAAGGCAATATCAAAATGCATTTTTCAAATCAGTTGAATAAAACTAGAGGCAGTTAGTTGTTTTGGTGTTTTCAGTATGTTCGGTTTGCAGTAATTTGATTATCTAAGACGAAATCGTTTATTGCAGCAATAAATAATATAAAATATGGTAAATAGTCGCAACTATAAGTATTGAGGATACACGGGCAGATGTACTGGATTCTAATTACTGAGTGGAATTAATGTAATTAGTTGCACGGACTGGTGCCCCAGTAATGTAGTGGTGTCGCAGGTAGAGAATTTCAATTGGTTCTCCTTAATTAGAATATATAATAAACATTGAATGCAAAGTGCATTTTGTATATACGGAAACCATTTTGATGAACGAAAATGGATAATTAAATAAATTGTACATTTCCCATTCATCACAGCTACACGTTTATAATTCGATACGAATAAATATTTTAAACAAATATTAAATCAATAAAATAAAACATTATTTCAGAGTTCAGCAAATTCTCGCTATTTTGTTATCGCATGTAGAATTTAGATTCACATCACCTTTTGACTCTAAGCAGATTTCCCGATAGCTATCTATTAATTACTGGATATCAACTACACAGCTGAATTCATAATTAATACTTAGTACATCAATTTCATTTACGACTTCATCTAATTTATATAATAAATATCTACTTTCGACTACGCAATAATTTCTTCGTTGTAGTTCTTTAGATATCATTTACCAAAAGAAGAAATCCTTTTTTACTTAACCTATATAATTATCTATCGAAATGAGTAATATAATGCAAATTAAGGGCCAGCATGAATTTAGGGCGTTGCTTGGTGAGATGGCAGGAGCCGCGACGACGCCAAGGGCAACAATTTTTTAGATTTTCGACGTTGCCATACCATGACGGCCGGTAATTTGGAAACAAATTGCTTATTATGCAAAAATTGCAAGGATCCTACGGTATGAGTAAAGCATAACTTACTTAATTCTCTTATAAATATAATATGAGAAAGTTTGGAACGTAGAGAAGACTCATTTCTTCCTATATTGGGATCGTATCGAAAAATTTAAAAATACATTGATTTACAGTCGAATTTCAGTCGCTGAGTAAATACTAGTACAAGTTATTCTATAATATGTTTTTGATAATTTAACGGAAATTTTAAGAGAGTTGCGCATTATTAGAGCGCGGATAGTCGTTTAGAAGTAACGGATACAATCTGTGTAATTCGCGCCACTTCACTTCTCATGATATTTTTCATAAAATTCAAACATGTACATTCTTACTGTTCCAAATTCGAATTTTATTCGACAACAATTCATTTTTATTTCGAGATATCTATGCTTTTTCTTAGTCGCCTCAATAAATGTGATACACAAAAGAATTATGTGATAAACATAACTAAAATAATGTAGGTATTACTGACTATAGTTTTAAATTATGTAGGTCTATGGATAAGAAACGATAAACAATTAGGTGTGTTTTTAGAAGCATGTTATCGAGTACTTGTGATATGAGAAATTGTTATCGTTCGATTAACCAGTATAAAAATGTTCCCGCGTCATTGACAAATGTAAGTATATGATAATATGTTAGGAACCAAACTAAACTTAGCTGGTAAGTAAATTCTGTGTGAAACTTATGTGGTACAACGGACACCGTGCCAGCCTAGCGCGTAAAGTTTTGGTCAAGGGACCTTAGAATGGGATTGGGCATAAGGAGTTATTTATATAAGTGTGGTAGGCAAACTCATCGAAACGTGATATTTTCCAACATAATTAAGGTCACAATAACGACATATCTACGTAAATAACTTCTTCACTTATGATAACAAAATATTGATGTTACCGTTTGATGATCAATATTACGTGTGATTTTCTGATTACTGAATAACTATATACTTTTGCCCAAGCCGGTACCGTTTACATGTTGCTACTAACTAATGCTAAAATATGTTGTTTCAACGAGGAAGTCTAAGATCGGAATCTCGAGCCTGCCAATGTTAGTCTGCTAAGTGACATTCAAATAATTAGCATCCACTTAACATTACCGTCAAGATATGCAAGTAACTGTTACTTACGGACTGGCACTTTCTTCGGGTCGTACTTTTCTACTAGTTCGTGGATTTTTTCAATTTTCGTTTGAGCTGTTTTCGAACGTTCAGTGATTCCTTGTAGTTGAGATGTGAGCTCGCTGAATATATCCTCAGCGAGGAGCACGAGGGAGGCGAGCTGACGCAGCGCATTGCTAAGAGTACAGTTGGTCACGGCTTGCAACTCCTCGTCCGAGACCTTCGGCTTCCCATTTTCATCACGCAAACTAGTCCGCGAAAGAAACTTTGGTTCTACCACGCGCTGCACGAAAGGCATCTCGATAAGTTCCTGAACAACCCGAGCCACTTACTCACCCATGCCCGCGCCGCGAATTAAACGTAATTCCGTCATCCATTCAACACACCACACAAAAAACGTCAGGTAACCGCCACTTTGAATTAACCGACATCCTGACCGGTGAACTTTCACAAATTTGTGATTTTATATATATTTGTCGTTGTTCTAACCTACTTTCAGTGAGTTAAGATTGGTTTTCGTTCATATAAGTAAGTTAAAAAAGTTTTCGATAAACTTTTCGTACTGACGAAATCCCGCCATTTTAGGTTGATCAAAGCACACACAGTCTTCTACAGCGACCCTTGGTCGAATGAAACGAATGAAATGTATTAAACGATGCAATGGTGTTGCCTCCATCATTTTACATTGTGCACTATGTTCTACACAACTTGGTTTGGCGTATTTGGTAAACAATGAAAATGTACGATAAGTAAAATATTTATTTAAAAATTTTTCGATTCCAGTACATTGATTTACAGAAAAAGGATTGTAACAAACGTTTAATTATTATATAATACACAACAGCAAAAACTTATTTTATAAGTTTTCGATATTATTCAGTGTCTATTTATAGACAGAGAGACAATGTTATTGTAGTTAGATCAATTTTTTATTTTCATAATAGTTTAGCCTTAATTTCGGGAGAAATTCTTGTTAAAAAGTGGTAACCTTTACTATTATATCGACATCTAGTGCGAAATATTTCAACTATTTCAACCTTAAATGGATGTCATTGTAATTAATAGATGTCGCTGATATACATTAAAATAAATCCAATGAGGTTTATTTTGTCATCAGCTTCAACATAATTAGTATTCATCATTCTACAATGATTTTTAATTTTTTCAATTACATCATTAGCATTTATTGTTCAATTATAAATCTACATTTTTTATGTTACTAAAGTTTAATATGACATATAACTTACAAGCGCCATCTACTATAGTAGCTGGAAACATATACTAGACGCTAATTACAACCCTGGTGCAAATCACCAACTGTTTGATCAGTGTCCCTTATTTGAATTTGTCATATGAATGTTAGATGGCGCTGATGCCGAATATAATTTATTATGCTCGAAACAAAATTATCTATTCATCATCCTATGAGTTACTAAAGCATTTTTTTAAATATGTTTGAACGTTTTTACTTTTTGATACCTGCTCACATTTTTATTTGATGACGGAGGAAAGCTTTTAAAAGGTACTGTGATATAGTGGAAGGGACAACAGATTATGTGGGATATTTATCCGCTAAAATCGCGGTGGGCTTTCTTTGCGCTGTTGTAAGATTCTGCCTGTAACAATTACCTTTCAAAACTTGCGAAAATTTTTTGTTGCAAATTTGTATGGCGTGGGAATAGCTTGGCGCGTAGGAACAGATATCTCCAAAATACCATAGTCTGAATAGTTTTCAGATAACTTTTAAATATTGAAATCAAAATAATGAACATGAATAAATAGTTGTTAATGAATAAATAACTAAATCAGTTCCTGGAAAACCTATAACGATCCAAAATGTGAGTATACAGAAACTTTTTAATTGATGGATTAGTGGTAAGGACAGTCAGGAGCAATAAATAAATTTGTATTTAGCACAAATAATATATTAGTATATATCATATAACAAAGCGCATATCGGCATCATATCAATAACGTCGCTTGTACATTAACAAATGCCTTGATTAGATATAACATCAATTTGCAACAAACATTTCAAAAATGTTACGATTATAATAACTACAAATTATTTTACCTTACAATTAATAATGTTAGATACTAATAAGATTACCATAATAACTGATAAGAAATGAATATAGGCAAATTAAATTTCAAAAATATGTTATAACAACCAAATACGTCAAACAATTTTCTGTGTGTATCAAATAATTGATATATTTATGTAGGTAATTAAATTAATACATGTATTTGCCAATACAAGAGTAGGACTATAAAAAAATTCAAGAATGAAAATGAATAGACGGAAAACAAATAAGCTGTCTATGATTAGTGATATTATAATAAACAATGACGCTGTTTAAATTGAAAATTTTGAAATTATTTTGAAAATGTAATCAAAATAAAACATGTTTCTATTCAAAAGGTAAAGGTATTGGGATGATGTTACATACTTACCCATTGAATATTTGTTAACAACTGGTTTTTATAAAAACAATATTTCGAATGAAAAATTAAATACGATATACTCTACATTAAAGTACTGTCGAAGCGATATACGAGTATGTGGTGCAAGAGAATGATACTATTGCAAGATGGCTTCGAGGTTTGTGCAGTAATGTGCTTCAATATCACTAGAAATCGGCATAATTCATAACCACGCTATTACTGTACCAAATTACGGTACATTTTTTACTAGTAGGTACAGAAATATTATACGTATAATTTATACGAATCAGCTCACAATATTAAATAACAACTATAAATGTTACAAATACGATACAAATATCGAACAATTAATATCTAAACTTAGAATAAATCAAAATAAGGAAGTAACGCCACGTGAACGCGCAATGTAATTACAGTATTCCATTTCGTAGGTTCACAGATTGTATATTTCAGACACAGTAGACAAGAACTAATAGCGCTAATAAATAAGCGATTTTTTTCAAACGCCCTTCTGTGGAATAGATGTTAAATATATAAGTATAACAGCACAGTGAAAATAACAGTTTGTTAGACAAGCGTGTACTTTAAGCCAGCCTTTATTCGGAAAAGGCAGAAAGGTATAAAACATAGAAAAGGAAATAATTATATAAATCTTGACTTATTCGTATCTACTGTGCTTGGACACTAGAAGATTGGTGTAGTCCGTAATAATTAGGGTTTTTCCTTCTTTTGATTTAATCCGAATATAAAACATACAGTTCAAAACGACTTACATTAATGGCAGTATCTGGATTACATGTATACATACATTATGTACACCAGTACAATTGTAACAATAAACAAATTACAATACGTTTAAATAAAGCCAATCGCACACAACGCTGTTTCCAATGTGCCTCATTTTATATGTAGGTTAGGTATGCGACTGACTTTATCTAGATGACAATAACACTAATCTAATAAATATAATACCTACTAATGACAGCTAGGACTGAAGTACGCTACAAAAGCTATATTTACTAGTAAATATGCTGTTATCGTCTAAGGATGAATAAAAATCTGTCTACTGGACTACCTATTGATATGCAGGTAAATAATATAATATTTTTTTAGTAAACTTTTCGTCCGACGTCAAAGGATTCTCACGTGAGATTAGAAAGGGAAAGAGAGGGTCGAAGAAAGTCTGACGACATCTCACCAAGTGGGAGGCGAAGCATTGGCTAAATCACCTTACGTTCTCGTAATTAATGGACTTGCCCTTAGATCGGTACAGAACGTCCTTTTCAGAGATAACTAAGTCGTCCTGAGTGGTAGCGATTTGTTTTATTAAAGAGATGGACGCTGATCAGTACTAAACTTTGCAATCACTTCTGAAGAAACGCACTTATCAGGAAGTACCAGCGATCGCAAAACCTATAGTATATCCCACATTCAATATCTATTTAGCCCACAAGAGTAAGCACATTTAAGTGAATAATCTCCGTTATAATGTCAATCCTCTTTTAACTGACGTAACTAATCTAATCAAAGCTTGCAACCCCCGTACAATCTATATACTAGCTAACACTGTTCAAATTATAAACTGTAAGTACCGTTTTTCTATAAAACGAAGCCCCTATAAATAAATATTTGTAAAAGCAAACAACGTTAACTATCCTACGATTCTACCATAACATTTTAAATGTTTTTCCCTATTGAAATAGCTCACTATTTGCTTTCATTTCTTCATTATACATACATAATATCTAGACGTATATTTGCGTTTGCAAGCCTACATTAATACATATAACAGCGAGAGAATTTAGCGTACGAACTCTACAAATATACATAACTCTTTAAATTACTATATTATTAATAATTTGGCGAATACATAACAAGTTTATAAATAATATGTTTCTATTTTTGAAATTTAAATACTTGACAATCACTAGATTGTGTAATAGTAATGACTAGAACATAAAAAAGTTAGCATGGAGAGATAAAACATCTTGAATATTTGGTGCGTTATAGAAATAGACTACACAGCATTTGGAATATTGAATTATAAAAAATTCAGTGTTACAATAAATGTGTACCGATGAAATATTGAAAATCTTAGGAATTGAAAACATGGGCGAGAGCAGCCACTT
>DWGJ01000261.1:0-35902 GCA_018246895.1 Aspitha aspitha aspitha
GGGTCTATTAAGCAGATATATAACTATTAAAATAATACGAAACTTCTATTTTGTAAAGTATAAGTAGGTACGTCTACGAAGATATTAATTGTAAATGAAGATAAATTTCGACAGTAATGTAATCCACTCGAATCAAATATTTTTATATACCTACTTACATTACTTTATTTATTTATTTATACATGACATATATATGCAGACACTATCATACATTATACATCTATTGAAATCATCTTATGTCTAGGTTTAATATACATAGACATAGATGATATGGATTAAAATAAAAGAAAATAAAAAGGCCCCTAAGAGCTAAGAAACCAGAACACGTAAATGTGTAGACGGAATTAAGAGCGAGCGTTTTTCTACTAAAAGTCATTCCAAATGTAGGTACATAGTAGGTAGGGAACATTAATATAAGGAAGGGTCAGAGGGTTCCTCAATGTTTATAGAAGGACGTGAGCAAGCTTTCTTACCAAGCACTCTCCTATATCACTGAGCTTTTAGTGCTTTAGATAAAATATATATATACAGGGCTGTCCAAAATCAAACTGCGCAGTATTTAATTATCGCTATATTTGTACAATCACCGTTATTGGTATCATGTAATTTTAATTGTATATTTTCAAATTAATATTATTCTGTAAACAGCGAGACTCACGAATAGTTATTGAATATCTTGTTACAAAAGATTTATGTGAACATTTTAAGAGGTTCTTTATTACTTACAACAACTGATTATTACCTAGGTATAACTGTCACGACTTATGAATTACTCGGTAAATTAATTTACAGACATAGTGCTGTTTACAACGAAGTAAATATGACATAGACTACGTACGATCAGATAGGAATTAATCAAGAAATAAATAGAATATCTATTCATAAATGTACATGAAATATATGGGACCTACTTTAACTAAAGGTAATTTAGTCAAAACGTAGCTACGTACATTGAAAGAGACAGAGTGTGGTGAAGTGAAATAAATCATAGGTACCTCGATAAGAGGAGTTTGAGGGTAGAAGAGAACTAGTGTAACCGTTTGTGTTATTAAGCAGCAGTGCTGACAGTGTTATCAGACATATACAATCAGAATATCAATGATATCAATGATTCTTTCTCCGAGAAAACCTCAATATCATCTCTGATGTGTAAATATCTATGTTTGCGGGCTGTAGCAACAGTTAAAATAGTGCTCTTCAGTTACTTTTATAACAACATTTAAAAAAACAGCATTTTTCTTTTATTACTGATTGAAATCTACATCATTCAAAGTTTATAAAATTTTCGTTTAGCGTGTCAATACTGTTTATAACGAAAGTTTCTTTACTTTAAATAACCATTAACAGAAAAGGAATAAAGAACTTGACTATTCACTCGTTCTACCTACTCACTGGTTATGTACAAAGCCTGAAAGTTGGCTGCCGTCGTTTAGTTATTGATGTGGAAGTACCCGGCCGTAGAACAACTGTCGCTTTGACAACTTTCAATTGTAGGATTCACGCTTTGATAACTTTCAATTAATACAATTATGGTGTCGTGTCTCGTTTGGAGTTAGCTAAACAACAAATTCTCATCCACTTTCGTAGGAAGCGAGGTGTACTTTTTGTAGATTGTAACTTAATAATTTTCTTACCTTACTAATTTACTATTATTATTAATTTTCTGATAGTTATAAGTATGTATTTATTGGATCCTCCTACTACGGTGACTGGTTTCGTCTGTTTATGAAAGCGGAGAGCGGTTTGGTTCGATATAGTGTGACATTGATATACCGGCGTCGTCAACTTCCTCTATTTCCGGCGCGCGTCAGGCGCGGTCCCGGTCAAACTCGATAGGCACAGGTGTGAGTAGTGGGTACGCGGGAAATGACTAGTAGGTAGACTTCGTTATTACATATCTATAGGTATTATTTACAAAATTCATTTTTATAGCTGGCTTTATTGCGTCCAGTCATCTCATACGTACATACCGTCACGCCAGGTCCTGAAGGAGAAGACAGAAAGCAGCGAGTATCAAATATCTCTATCCTAACAAACTTGCCGTGCTTCATGTACAAAATCGTCATCTCAAATTTTATATTTTACGACGGACAACATTATTTACAATAGGTACCTTTTTTATTTACCTATTTTTTATTTACTTTTCCGTTTGATAAATCTCTGCTGTCATTTAAAATTCACGGATGCGAGTTCGTAGAAATTTCACCAAATGTTGACGTTCTCAGTTTTTTACGGGAACCTCAATACACCTTATAACTTATAAATTAATCTCTCGTATGATATAAGAAATCAAAATATTCGTTTTTTGCTCAAGTACCCAATGCGTTCTGTAAAGTACTTATTTTAATCCAACACGGCATACAAATGAGGTTTGTTTTCTCCAAATAAGCATTTCATACGTGCAATTCTCGGTATCGCCAGTCAGACGTCATTAACGGTTTTGCCTCTCGCCACACGTAATGCATCATCCGATTCGTAATTTCGAATATCCGAATCTCGGCTGCCTATTTATCATCATTGGAAAGTACTGCCGCATGAAATATCCTCGTAATTCGATTTCTTTTGCACACGCCGCCCTCTCGTGCTGTAATTTCACATCTCAGCGTGAATTTCGTGTTCAAATTAAAATGTTTATTGCGTTAAGCGGAGTTCGCACGGTCGCCCATGAGCCCCGAGCGTTTCATTTTGTTATCCCGGGCACGCCCAGCGCGCCCCTGCCGTGGTACCGCGCGCCCGCACTCACCTAGCTACAATTTTACTTACGAACCCAACGGCACCCCTGTCTAATGTCGCTAATGCTCGCGACTGTCATTTCCGTTCACTTCTACTGGATACACCGTTTTGAGTTACAATAAAGGAGATAATCCCGTGATACGAAAGGGCGAATCCCCCCGTGTTATGCGTGTCATAAAACTATTAGCCGCTTAAGCTATTCTTAAAGCGACGACGTTTCTCTTAGAAAAGTTTAGCGGCAGCACAGGAACTTGGGGTGCGGAAGGGCGCCATCGCTTTTTTTCCCGAAGTTTTATACCTTTATGGTGTTTTTATGTTCCATTAAGAGTTATTTAGTTGTGTTTATTAGATTTTTTGTCTTTGAGCGCATTATATTTCATTATCTTTGACACCTTGTTGGAAGCTAGCCATGGTTTGATCTACCTGAGGGGTGTAGTAGATATAATGACAGATGTTAATGTAACAACAGGGAAAAGGATATTACCTAGGCTTTTTTATATTTTTCCTGTTTATTTGATGGTCTGATGCAGATTGAGAAGATAAGACATAACCAGTTAATAAACTTTTTGGTATACCTACCTAAAAGTAATTCAAGATAAGTAGGTAGGTATTATAATTCCTCCAAAGAATTTTTTCAACGTTGATATTTATTTTACATAAAAGCTGTCTCTATGTAGGTAAAGAAAACGACTGATAGTACTGAAAGAACGAATTCATGAAATTTCCTTAAAACTGAAATGTAGAGACTCGAAGTTACTTGAGAATAAAACAGTTTAATAAAAAGAACGATTTTTTACGTTGCAAACTCTCAATTGATTTGAGGCTGGTGGCCTAAAATTACATTTATTTTTAAGATAAATAATTCTCTTTGGTAATGTTTATAACGTTCTGGATATACTTATACCCTTCGTATCTTCAATAGATATTAGAAGCAGTCATACAAAGCTCTGCAGCTATAGAAGCATTGGAAACTGTGAAGAAATTATTAAATTTTTCGTATTTCAGTCGGCACGCCAAGCCGTCAATATCTATTGCTATTGTTTTATGGTTAAAATTTGTCCGTAAATATACCTATATTAGAAACTCAAAGAATACTGACAAAAGATAAATTTCAAATATTCAATAGCACACTTTAAAACTTCGAGACGTTATTTCAACTCGAAACTCCAAGTAACAATCTGAAACAGAGTTTATGCAAATCGAACCGAAATAAAATGGAGTCGCGTAGTCGGTGCGAGCACGTGCGATCGATACGCGTCCGCTACGACCTTGTGGGCGGGGCTTCGCGTGGGCGGGTCGTATAAGAGGCTGGGATTGATAAGCCCCGCCCACCAACCGCCCCCCACATGCTGCACCCGCGCTATGCTCGCCGCGCATTGAAGCCGATGTGACGCGACGCGACTCAACGTCAACGTCGATCGTCATGCGTCCGCGCGTCAACTGATCCCGAGTCGTTTACATCGCGATCAATGTTCAACAAATAACATGTTAATGAATTTGTAAATAGTTTTAAAACTTTGTAAATGTAATTGATAAACTGTTTCTGTTCATTGTGTTCTCGGTGTGCGTTTAGTGTTCAAATCGGACGATGATTACCGACATGTACGGGCCGCTGCCGGCGCCCAATAAGACTATTGTAAGTTTTCAAATTATTCTTATTTGTATTACGTTATCCACGTAAGTTTATTTTAAGTTGGCACATAACATTAGGTAGGTAAATATTTTATTTCACAACGAAAACTTTATGTTGAATTTGCTGCAGCTGTTTCTCAGTTTTATTGTAAATTATGCAAATGGAAAACTATTTTGCAAATATTTTCATGTACGTGTAGGTATGTAAAGTTCACAACGCACTCTCATCGGTGTACGATTATAATTCCAACTGGCAATTTATTTATTTGTCTTCTTCTATAGGTAGATACACTGTTTCTATTGAAATCAGTATCTCCATGATGTAAAATCACTTAGTGACTTTACTACCCAATTAATATAAAGTATACATTGTAACTACCAATTTAAAAGTGACATAGAAAAGTAGTTATCCCTCAAAAGGTTGCGCACCTTAATTTGCTTGGGGTTTGACAAAGCAAAAATAATAGCTATTCAATTAATCTCCCACCTATTGGATTTCTTTACCAGACAGGTCCCTTAAATTTGTGTAAAATTGTTTGGAATCATCCCAATTACTGATAAGCGTTTATTAATGTAATATAATGTAATAAGTCGTACTATACTATACTCAGGAATGTTCCTATTAACATCTATTACATAGTTACCTACTTACGAACTGAAAATATATTTATTTTATAAGTTTTTTAAACCAAGCTTTTATTAACGTTATATTAGTTTTAGTATTCTCCTCATCAATCCCTTTCATTTGATACCCATACTGCGGTTGTGCAGAGAAATAACAAGTCCGCCATCTTGTATGATCCGCCATATTGGAATTTGAATGACGTCACATAGCTAAGCTTCCATTGTCATCCAGAATAAGCGTGTATACTAAATTTCAACTGAAAAAGTTAAGGATAACTGGTCTAAAATTCAGTCGCAAGGTTCCCGCCCTGATAAACAAACATACATACATACCATATTAATAAAAGCTTTTTATAAAATTGACACTAATAGTAATAAAATATGTGCGGCGGCGGCCACTTGTGGCTGCTGCCTTCTCTTTTCATGCAATAAATAAAACAACCATTCATGCAATACTTTCAAATGCCTACCTTGTTATCTGTATGGTTTTATCAACTTAAATAGTAACATATAGGTACTCGTATGTGTACATATATCGTGGCTAGAACAATAAAATATCAATTGGTTATCGCATGCGCAAACGTACAAAAACTTGTATCAGCGCATTTTTCAGGTCTGTACTATACTTATATCTAAGTACATAGCACATAAAACTGTTTCATTTACATAGCTACATATTTATTTTTTATTTATTTATCTTTCTAGGAGAGCGTGCTACATCCTAGTCTGCACCTCACTTACCATCAGGTGAGCTCGTAGCAAGCCGACACTGCTTTCAGACACAATGTATTCTGAACACGAATATCTCCTTTATCTTTAATACTTAGCCATTTAAAAGCACAAGATCACGTAGCTTCAGGTAGTAGTCGTAGTAGCGGATAGAGACATTTGATAGTCGATGCTCTCTGCCTACCCCGTTAAGGATCTCGCGTGATGGTATTATAAAAATAACTGGCTGTGCCCATGGTTTTCAAAACTATTTCAAGAACGTCACGCTATGATAGGTAATAATTAAGTAGGTAGGTAGGTACTTGTAAATACAGTAAAACGATAAAATCATGTTTTAAATTTGTACGCCGTAAAAGGCAAAATATGGAGTGAAATAACAATTCTACAACATCTTTAAATGTACCCATATTTGTGCAAATAAATGTCTTTATCTTAGGTATTATATATAACTAACAGTAAATATGGTAAATTACACGGAAAACGGAAGAATAAAGGAATGCTTTTTCGTTGCTGCTCCACTCCTATTAGTCATAGCGTGATGTTATAGAGCCTAAAGCCTTCCGCAATAAATGGACTATTCAACACAAAAATAGTTCAATTCGGACCAGTAGTCCTTGAGATTAGCGCGTTCAACCAAAGAAACTCTTCAGCTTTATAATATTAGTTTAAAAGATAAAACATTTATATCTGCAAAGGATTGCCACGTTATATATTTTATGCCACCAATAATCCGCTATAAAGAATCCGTGATACGTCAGCATGCCCCCTCCCCCCTCCCACCCGTCATGTTTCACCAGAATATCGTCGCCGCGAACGGAACAAGGACACCCGTCGCGAAAGAATCGCATCAATGTCGTATCGTATCCGTTCGCCGCTCGATCTTATCGATACCAAGCTTTATTCAATTTATGATTCAATGAAGTTCAGAACAATACGGTATTGTTCTATTTCGAAAGCGATCTTTTTATATAACTCACATGACCTTGTTTGATAATTTAATTTTAATACCGAACAATGGATAGAAATATCTTATTAGCGACGGCGGTTCCAGTCGATTTTGCTGTCAATATAAATACAAATTGATAACTTATTTTATTTAAATACATTTTAAGGTTGAAAATTATATGATATCTCTAAAATTTATAGGATTGGTAGATAATTTAATAGCTAATAATAAATTTTAATTGGCATGATATATCTACAAATAACTTTGATAATTTGTATATGTATAGATTTGTTCGCTTTATACGCAGCATACAAGCTATAATTGTCAGACTGTAATAGTTTTGATCCACATTTGACATGACGCGGTGTAGCGCATGCAGAGTTCAACAAGCTTTCTCCCGGGGCTATTCTCGCCGATTCCGTCAATCAGCGCGCGTATTATATCCGAGGTCCCGATGCGATCTAATAATAGTGCTAAATTACATCAACATACAGTTATTCCTCACATCGGTACGTCAATCAGGAACTCGCAGCGCGTCCGCACTTCGATCTATACGTCGGATCCATTAAGCGTATCTAATAGATTTTTTTGGCGCTCGCCCATTCACTGGCGCAGCGTGAAGTCCCGTCAATGGCTATTGTGGCATTGAGCCGAATCGACGACCGACAAACTTTTATTTGTAATGTCCCTAAATGGCTGTTGTGGGGATTAAGGCGCTCGGCGCTTTGTCATCGTGGAGAGTGGCATGGCCGAAGCGAGCGAGCCGTCGACACCGCAGGATAACAGGCTTACTCGTGACTCGGGCCGCTATTACCTTAGCGCACATTTTTTTAGCATTGCTCTTTTGAGATCTGTCACTTTTGATAACAAAGACCTTTTTTGTTACGGTTTACACGACGGATTAAGTACTTGAGTGCAGTTTGACATGGAAATGTTTAAAGTGGATTGAGCACAATGACGCGGTTCTATCTTATAATCGTAGATATGTCCTATGCCAATTTTACAAGTTTAGTTGAAAACCTTTGAAGCAGAAACTGTAATTTTTTAATTGAATTCCTTGTATGATAATGTAGGTAGGTACTTACTTATCTTATATAGATATAGAAAGTCAGATTTCTTAACGGGTTTATACCTGAGATAAGTTACAGATTTCTATAAGTAATATATTTAACAGCAGTTACTTATTAAGATCAAATAATTAATGCAATTTTATAAGGGGGATCTGAAAAGCATAGCCGTACGTCGCCAAGGTGCTGATAAAAGTAACTAACTACCTAACTACCTACTACTACCTATCTACTACCTAACTACCTAACTACGAGTACATAACTAACGACCTACTACCTAAGTACCTACCTAAGTAAATAACTAACATATAAAAAGTAACGAACTACCTGCTGTACAGGTACCTACCCACATTTGGAAATTCGTTAAATTTTAGTAAGATAGGTAACTATAATTATTTCAGTGCAGTTTAAAATTCTATGGCACGAACTAACAAACTCGACGATGACACGCATTCACACCTCGCCGAAAATTCTCCAATTAAAATATTTGTTACATGAAGTAATAACGAAAAAAAAATAAAGCCGGTGGCGTACCGGTAGCGAGACACCCTCCATAATTCTTTTTTATCGCTTCGCCCCGTCATGTTTAACCCGTTCATTGACAAAAGGTATTTAAATGAAGCTGTCGTGAAATGATATTTACTGCGCACAACGACATTCCGGCCAACCATTAAACACTCTTCGCTTGAATTCGAAAACATTTTTAGAATTGAATTGTATACTTGTCATTTTTACTGTTGTCTTCTAATGGATGTTATTTTCTTACTACGTGTCTTACCTACATGTGTTTATTGGTCTATTCTTGTTGTATTTACTCAGTGTTATCAAAATCTTTATTTTTTAATGTTGACAAACAGTAAAATATTGTAAAATCATAATATGTAAACAAAATTTCGCTATGATGTTAATTGTTCCCTAATAGTAATTAATTGTAAATGTTTAAAACAACACAAAAAAACTCGCATGTAGGTAGGTACCCACTATCCATTCGTCATTACGCTACTTTTAACACATTTACTTAAGAAAACATTTATTGACCAAAAATAATAAACAGTGATTTTTGAGCTAATTAAAACCGGAGTAAGTTATTTACGAGCGCATCAGTCAGCGCGCCGTCGTCTCCGCGACAAATTTAACAATACAAGTGTCGCTCCGTGACGTAAAAAACGTCGCTAATGAAGTGCAAATCTGTCTCAATACGTGTAACGCTAGATTTATAAGGACGTCTTTTAATTGTTTAACGCTCGAACTCAATTTTAGCTCTGTCGTTACATCGCCAAATGGACCTACATATCGGTTATCCTGAAAGACAATTAAGCACGCTGCAAAATATCTTATAGGTACCTACTTAACTACGTTTTTCGTCAAATGACGTTTAATAGTTATATTATAATCATACTCGTGTTTGTGTTCTTAGTATTGATCAACAAATTGTAAATGTGAAGTCGTTAAAAGATCGGCAACTGACTTATTAATAGAATGGACAAGTCATTCATTCGCTATCGTGTTAATATGTAGAATAAGAAGCACGGTAATGCCTTCTAGCTGCAAAATAATATTGATATTGTAATACCGTTATATTACAACCTCTCTAGCATGTTGTTATTTAATAAAAATTCTATTTTAGAAGTAAGAATAACGCTTGATGCAGCGTCAGTTGTGAGATTAAAAATCTCTCTCGTTAGGGGTACGTGATACTCGTACGTACATATTATTTACATGACGAAAATCTCGAGAGGGATTATTGTCGAGATTTTTGATGAAATTTTCAAGTACATAATATATACCTACGTACGAGTATCACGTACCCCTAACGCGAGAGCTCGTACCGAAGAATCGTAGGAAGAAAGTAAGCTATAGCAACACTGACGCGTATGAAGCATGTTGTCGAGATCGAAGTAGTCATCATCCCAATTAACAAGATTAATTGACTTGTGTAGGTGTACGGCTAAGTCTTCAAAGTATTGCGATATCCTCCATTTATGGTTGAAATCAGTAAAATCGCATATAAATTTGTGTCATACGATAATGATTAATGGAAAAGGTAAATATTTAATTATATAATATTACAGACTCGACGATTGTCAAGATTCTCCGAAACTGGGGCATATGTAGGTGTGAAAAGACAGAGGAATGTAGAAGCACGTTAAATATGTAAGAATAGAGATTTGGACCTTTTGCCTGCCCCGTTAGGAACTTGGCATGGCAGTATGATAATAATACAGATACTGTTAGTTTAATCAATACGGAGTGTCATTTGTTGTCGATTATAAAGGCCCATCGCGATCTGTAGTGCGGTCGGTGAAAAGTACACAAAATACAGTGTCATGTTAAAACGTTGCAAGCGGTACGACCACAGGCCAGTCTGTTTCCCGCCGCAACCGCAAATGGCCTCTTAATAAACCCCGTTTGCAATATTTACCCTGGTCCATTACAAAAATGTGTCGATAATACACACAACCTTTGCAACCGGCCAATGATATGCGGCCAGCGAAGCATTTTTATGTTAAAGACAGCTGCCGCTATCGTCGAGGCGTGCAATTTCGTAGCAAGTGTACTGGTGATAACAAGTTAGTGCCTACTTAGTATATTTATTAGTAGCATGAACTTTCTAACACCCATTTTGCCTGAGCAGAAATATCACTAAGTCAGGAACACATTCTCTTGGTATAGTTGTATTTGATTGTTGGCATCGGCGACCACTATCCCCTTAGTTGACCGGTCTGCCTGATTCTAGGTTAAATAAAAGATATTTTTATTATGTTTTTATATGTACTTATATGTTTGCTATATATTCCAAATATGTGTAGCTATGCAATAGTGACATGTAGATAGTTACAAAGGTTCACGTTGTAAGTCTTGTTACGTTATTCAGTTCTCCACTCACAGTTCTGCAGGATAAAAATTAATATTTACTATACTTTACAAATAAGTGCATTTTAACACTACTGTGCGGGATTTTTTTGAAAATCTATTTCCACTGCGTTATACACCAATCAATGTACATATTGCGTCCCTGAATGTTAAAATTGCATTTTCTCTAAGGGCTCTTTATTTGATTCGTGCTACCAATTATTTATATTCTTTGTAAATCCTCGTTATTGCCCAGTTAGTGCTGGATCATTGCTTACCTACAGAGTAGGTACCTATATTTAGGAAAATATACATTTTATTTTACAGAATGCCGCTTTATGTGTAATTTGGCAAATTATTTCGCGTAATGACTATAATAATGCAATCAATCGTCCTTACATAACTGAGTACAAATAAGCAAGCCTCTTCTGACGACGCAGTCACTCCCAATGATTGCGAGTCGAGTTTTTATTTTCTTCTTTGAGACAACCGCGTTTTATAATAGAGAGCATGCTTCTGCAGTAAAATAATAAATATCGCTTACCAGGACCTCTCTCAAACGTGTCAGTCCGATTTCAAAGTCATTAATATAACAGAAATAGCTGCGTTTGGCTTCTGGAATACATAGACAAGCCTGGCTAGAGTCGATGCGGCAATATAAGTCTTGGAGTGTGGCTGGAAAGGTCATAAAGATTTACAAGCTAATATGTATCTTATGCGTAAAGTAGGAAGAATGATATCGAGCGGGAGTAGACATGGATGATGGCGGAGGCTTTTTGCAAACTCACTGCATTAACCTGGCTTGTTAGAGCCGTAATGAACACTAGGTGCAAGTCACGAGGGCAGAGGCGCCGGCCGTCGAGCCGTCATCGCGCTCCCTGTCAATACGCGCCCGACAACAGAGAAGGTTATTTTCAAAGATACGCCACCATTAATTAAGTCTAATGCCGAATAAAAAGTTGCCGCCGTAACGGTTAGTAAGTGTTGTAAATTGGTTGTGATATTTTTTTATATTTACCTTGATAATGATAATTATGTTTTATACCTATGTATACGCATAAGTAAACAACGCATAAGTAAAACGGAGTCTAGCAGGGCGCTGTTTTACTAATGCGGTATCATTTTTGTCGTTGAACAATTTTCTGCGTTGCTTGCAAAGAACGTTTTTTATAGCTGATAACCGTTATTTTGCGCATTCTACGGTTGTGTCTCCCTAATTGCTAACATAATATTGTTTAACATTATGTTTAGTATTTACTGAATTCAAAAACCTGTATTGCAGCGTTTCTTATCTCACGTGCATTTTTTTTTTCAATTAAATGCTTTTTGATGTATGAAGGACTATCGTGAATTATTTTATTAAAAATTACTGTCTTTTTCCCGCTCATTTCATTGGGTATAAGCGTAATGTTAATTTAGGGTATATTAAAATTTGTTTTATAATATCTTAACTCATAAACATTTAATTAGGTACCTTAATCAATTATTCTATGAGGTGTAGAACAAGGTTTGCACGAAAATTAAAATTTAATATAAGTATCCAAATAAGACTGAAAATTGAAAACAAATTGAACTATTAGACTAATTGTCCTTCTTCAAACTTGAAACTATCTCAACATCATTTTTCATCAAAATCTACTGAGCGGTTCAGTTTTGTTTGCTCAGTGTACCTACCTACCTAGCAGATAGAAATGATAATGTTCATATTATAAATGACAAGCTGATAAAGGAATACGTGTATATTTTGTATGTACCAGTAGGTACTACGTATTGTAGGGGTTTATCTGATTCATTTACATTTTATGCAGTAGGTATATATGTATGTATATTAATTTTATAAACAGTTTCATTAGTTTTTAAATCTTTCATTGTTTCGCAGCTGAAAAAAAACTGTCAGCGTTTTACAATTTCGTAAGAAAAATTAACTGCAAATTATTGATTGATTTTTGTTTTTTATAAAGGCACACTTGTTTAAATATGTCAGTGACGTCTGTCGGTGTCGTGTCGGAAACAATTAATGAATTTAACGCCTGGCCCACAATAGCCCGTGGAGCCGGGGACCCCCGCCGCGCACCCCGCCGCGCCGCACCGATACCCTGGTACACCATTCATATACCACTGACATCATATCAACATAACGTCCAAGATGAACCTCTATCTTATATCATGCAGCATCGGTACCTACTATGTTATATTTTTCTTTTCGTCTCAATTTAATGTCCTTATGTATTAATTAATATCTGAATTCTTGTGTGATTCAATACAAGGCCATATTTTGTATGAAAATATAAGGAGTAAGTATCCATTAACCTGCCCTTAGAAGTCCACTACTATACTATAATAAGCACCTCTTGAATCCAATGATTTCCAGCGATCTGCCTCTTTTTACTAAAAAAAAATAGTTTAAGTATTATAAACGTATCTACATATTTGCATCATTAATATCTTGATGAACCCAAGTAAATTATCTTTCAGTGTAATTTCTTTTGCCATTTTTATTAGATTTATTACTGTCATTTTATGTAAATAACATTTTTATGGCAGCATAACGAACAGAACCATTTACATCATCACGGAATATAACCATAACGCAACCGACGGAGGACAGCCAATAAATCCAGCCTGCATTACCAAACCGTAAAACCAATGCGCATGTCCCATTAAGTCTATTATAAGAACTATCGGAAATTGCAACTATTAAACGTAACGTCCGGCTTTTAACTGTAAATTTTCCGTTTGCAATTTGTCGTTGTGGAAGACTGGCTCGCTCGCAGTGCGCGAAGCACACGCGTGCCTGTTCTCGTTGCATCGACGACCCCATTAAATGCAGTAGGTAGCGAGGAACTATGATTTCAGATTTTACATTGTAATAACAGGCAATAGACAGTGAATTGAATGAAGCAAATTTATAAATGTATCATTTGTTTAAGATTTTAGTATAGGTATATACATATATGTGTTGTATTACCTACTTTAAAATATCTTTATGAATCAATCTGCCTGTGGCATCTTAAGATTTAAGATACTGAGTATTATCTTATTTATATTATTATATAACATAATATTTATATAATGAAAAGGATTTAGAGTTTCTTTAATTCACTTGGATATGCTTTAAATTACTTCATTAGAACATAAACACAGTTGACTTTCTAAAGTAAACATTTGGCAAATATTTTGACTAGTCGGCTTCTCCCCGCTGCTCCACATTAGACGAGGGTTGCTTGGCGCCATTAGTCCCCTCGGAGGGCAATATTTCACGTCCTCAGAACGCAACGATCTCCATGAATACTCTTCACCGCACTCGAGGGCTTTAAATCGCGCCTGCCAATGATTGCCGCACTAATGTCCACATTGTTGATCTTGAGGGGTCTTCACTTTGCTGCTCATGAAAACGTCACTTTGTGATCATTGCACATTTTTCCATAAACGGTTCCAGTAGGTACTGATTTTATCAGACGATCGCCGAATTTATAATATAAAAACATAAGATTTTTAGAACCGTTTCTTGCATTGCTTGTTATTCCATTAAATGTGTAGTAACATATCAATTATCTCACGTCTATTTACTAGGAACATTTTCCGGGACGGTCGGGCTACGTGGGGCTGACACGGTTCACTCAAATAATATACATACATACATATATGCAACGATCGCAGCTGTCGAGCGGTACATTGTGGTTGTTGCGGTCACTCCATTCAATGCATCCTGTACTCCTCATTCATAACTCGTACAAGCCACAACTCGCTTCCAACGTGTGCATGCATTTAGAAACGTTTTACGTGCATACCTGCAGTTTAGATTGCTCTATTGCGGTTGCAAATTGATCAATGCAATGCCAGGTTTAGTTATGTGTATACTCACGAAGGTTCTAGATTTGGAGCACGGTTAAGGTGGTTGTGAACGCAATGTGTCGATAAGACTTTCGAAATATAATTACATTCGTAGGTACTTTGGTGGTCGCGTGGCTCGGACCGCCCGCCGCGGCCGACACTGCGCTATGCTAATTCAATTGTGTTATGAGAGCGGATAGCGGCGCGCGATACCATCGACTCCGCCCGTATTATCATAATAATGCGCGAGTCACCTCGCGGACGCGTCTCGGCTCTGTCGACACTCTTCATATCCGATACCACCATGTATTTTATATAATAACAATTTTTATATTCGGCGTGTTAAGCTCTTGTGTTAATACCGGAACGTAGTTTAAACTTATAATCGAACCGGTCACGTTGAGCCCCGGAAAGGAATATTGCGTCTAATCGATTCGCAGAAGTGTTGAAAAGTGGCGAAAGCGGTTCTCATGGCGAGTCGCCCGAGGGCCGTAACCGTACCCGCAATTCTTACCGTCCACGATTATATTCATCTATCGGGATGCAAATTGAATTATGGGATTTTTTTGTATCTGTTCAATTGTTTAAAATCCCCGCTTTGTTCTTTCGCCGTAGAGTAAGTACGTGACGATTGAACACTCAGCGCCTTGTAATCGCTCGCTATCTACAATACACCGCGCCGCGATTGTTCTGCTCGACCGTCCTCTTCGTGACGGCAAATTACAGTATTTTATTTTATTACTTATCTAATTGTAGCTATTGTTGTAAGGAAAGGTTCTTATTTTTTATCCATACTGTATAAGAATTGCTTATCGATATGGGAGTATCTTCGCTTTACGTTCTTTACTTTACATACAAATAAAATTGGTGTTTAGTTACGGAAAGTAATCATAGCACATGTGAATAAGAAGTATTGTAAAATATATAGTATGGGACTATCGTTTCCACAGTACGTACGTCGAGGCTAATTGGTATGAAATAAAAACCGTTGCACATCGTAATTGTTCGTTTTTATTAGTCGATTGCACTAGGCCTTGAATGCGTCGTGCGTCTGTGGTTTAGGCCCCGCGGGACCTATACGTCAGTTATTTTCTCAGTAATTAATATCCCATGCCGTTCAATTACTAAAATATAAAAAAATGTGAAACAGAAGCTAAAGAAAATTACAAAGCCACATGTTTTGAAAGCAGTTCCACGCTATCAGCGGGCCGGTGCCGGTGCAGCGGATGAAACGACGGCTAATTGCAGCCGCTGCATTGTATCGACATGTGTCACTGCGTTGTGTTATTACTGTTCGTCAACTCTTTATTATGTTTTCATATTCAAAGAAAAACTGCCCAGGTCATTAACACGCCCCAATTTGTCCAGTGTAAGTCGGTGCTCGATGTTGAGTCAATTGACGCTGCAATAATAGATTCAGTCATATGTGGGCCACATCAATCTGAGAATACACACTGGTTGTGACCGTACGCGTAAATTGGACAATTAGAAAACGGAGTAAAGAGACCGACTGCTCGGGCCCGGGGCGATGTGTTCGAAGCGTTTTATTTGTTTGTTAGTATCGTATAAATGGAGCTAATTATTATAATTTCAGTGGAAATTACAGGAATTATGTTGCTACCAAAAATACGTGAGTTTAACGACGTTTTCTTGGAACAGTCGGCGAGCGACGCGGCCGTCGGCGGTGTCGAGCGCTGGCACGCAACATGCAACATCCATTTTGCAACGCGACCTTGAACTTATCTCCGAGTATTACTCGACTTGCGATGCTGCAATTATGACATTAATATTTACTTTGTCTCTTCAATTACCTGCAACACTTATAGGTAGTATCACAATATAATTAAATCAAAATTTAATTTAGCATATATAGATAGTGGATATTAGGATTACGATAGGATAGGATTACGGACGATACAAATAATATTCTTGTTAACTTCAAGTCTTAGTCTCAGATAGGTATGTACGCAGGAAACTGGAAGGAAAGAAAAAAGATTTTCTTTAGAACGAATTATTGTTGCAATTTCATCTGGCTGCGTGATAGGTATCTACCTACGTACGAGTACCTGAACACTAACAATGTGACAGAATAAAGAACAAAGACTCACAGTCGAAGACGCCTTGTTTCCATTCGACCGTTTTTTATCGCGGTGAGAACTGGTTTCAAATTGTGCTCCTATTATCCAGACCCAGCATTGAAGGTCGACAGTCACGTCAAAATTTTGGACTGAATTCCAACAGGCAATACTTTACTGCTGAACCTGAAGATAGATACGTATGTATATATTAGGCACTCAAGGTTCAATAACTCACTCCTACGGACAGCATCCATAACGTTATCCATAGAAAAAAATACTTGATCAAAGTATTATTATAGGTACCTATGTATACAACATAATAATAAGTTGTTTTTGAATCTTAAGTATTATCTAACTTATTGTAAAACTGAAAGAACATATTCAATGATAAAATACGCTTTTAAAACACGCTTCGGTGGCAAGAATTACTTCCCCTAATGCCAACTTCATGTAAAGAATTGTAGGTAGGTACTTGAACTTCGACACAGCTTATTCTTAACAGAGTTGACTGAAAACTAACGTCTCAACTCTTCTCATCTGAACTCAAAATATAACTAAAACTAGCACATTTAATGAGTTATACCAAACCAATAGAGGCACACTAATAATTGCTTTAGAAATTTCATAACGAAGGATGTCCTTGACATCATTAGAAAGAGTAAAGAATATACGAATAAAGAAACGAATATCAGTACGTGTGAGTGAAGGCGTGAAACCGCGTAGTTGCTGGTGATTAAGGCGCTTCACGCGGCCACATGGCCCCTCAAATTGGGCGAAACAAATTATTTATTTAAATGGAAATTATCGGCTTGTGACGTCGCCCGACGTCCAGTTTAACGCGCATGTGCACATAATTCCACCAACATGTGTGCTACTGCGGAGCTTTTGGGTGGTTTTTTTTGGCCGTGATTCGAATCGTCACGGTCTATTGAATCATTTATTTTTATACGTGGGCATGAAATGTTGTTAGACTGCTGAAGGTGGCGCGTCTAACGCCAAATGTCATACTTTGTGTTTGGGAGTGCTTGACAAACAATAATATTTATTTACATATCAATATTAGTTATACTAACTTTAATAGGTTATATTAGAGAGTATTTAGAAATGTAATGTTTTGTATATTACAAAATAGTTACATTATGTAATATAGTAAAATATACATATAATATAGTAGGAATCTATAATGGGAATTCATGTATCAATCTGAAAATGCGAGCATTAAATTTTGATAGGTCGACGAAATTGTGTGGTAACGTGTCGGACAGGCCGCGGCGCCCACTCGCCCGAACATGCCCCGCGGCAGACCTATACTTCATCGGACCGCTGTCGCACCGTATTTCTTCATAGTATGTACCTACACTTAAATATTGCATTACTAGTGAAGTAACGATGCACGAGCTGCAAAACTATTACGTCGAAACCCTCAAACATGAGGCTTTTTAAACTTAATATTAAATTAAGAATAATTAAATTTAATAATAATTAAAGGAATGTGAAGCAAATTCGTATTCTGTTATTTTTCAAACGAAAATATAACAAGTAATTATAATGCTAGGTGGTACGTACCTATTGTCTTTTCTTTTACGGCACTATTTATATTTTTACACGCGTAAGAATCATTATCATCTATCGCGTTTATTACATTTAATGAATCATTTCTCGCCTATACGCTTAATGCTTCTTTTTATAAGTACATTAGACTAGTTTTTAGTGCTTAAGCGAACCATAAAAGTATCAAAGGATACCTAAGTATTAATGATCGCTCATTAACAAGAATTCTTACTAATAGATATTGAATTGAACCTTCTCTATACGTACATTTCCTGATGACCATTAGTTCTGTTTTTCTTTTACCTACTTGAGAAGTGTAAATGGATAGTAATTTTTATATCCCCTGCTAATTGATGTAAAAGATATTAGATCGTAATCATAGAGATGGGCAGTAATGTTTATTATATGTTTTAATTGTAAAGTTGCGATAAACGACATTGGGAGCGTTTCACACTAGGCGTCTAGTCGCGTGTGGAGGTGGCTTAATGTAGAAATAATGCCTTGCCGTCATTATCTTCTACTTAATTCACCCCTATGGCGTTTTTTATTACCACACAAACCTCCAACGAGGCGAATTAAAAATAGTCAGTGAAATTGACACATATCTAGGTGCGTTCAATTCTTATATATGTCTCGTAAATAATTTAAAATTAATAGTATTTTTAAATTATGTTATATAGATGTTATATAGATAACATCTCCTAAATTCCTTACAAACATCAATCAGTAAATATCTAATAAAGTACCTTAATAGGTATAGCTTTTTCTGAACATGTAGAAGTTGCGTCAGATCAAATCATAGCGAAAATTTATCTAAAGTTCTTTGAAAAACTGAAAAACCATACAATACTTAGATAATAGGTATACCAATATTATTTAATAACTTTCAGAATATGTTGTATTATTAAGTATCCATGTAAATGATGTAAACATTAGGTATGTGTTGTACGATTTAAAAATTTGTAAAAGCTGATTGATACCAAAAATATTCCAATTCTACACAACATCACAACTTTCAATAGTGTTATGAAAACGGAAGTGTGATCAATATTTCCCCTAGCCGGTGTCAGATGGCGGGCGACAGAAACATAACCCTTGGCGTAATGTTCTCGGCGGCAATTATCCGCCACCAATTACGTTGGTACTTCGCAATTTGACGTCACCAAAAACCCAATTATTTGGTCACGAACATGTTTTACTAAATTTATTTTTATTGTGTTTTTTCATGGTGCCGAAATACATTTTCATTTCCATTTACTAACAGCCTACAAAATTAGAAAAAAAATCGGAACCGCTTGGATTTTTTCAGGTGTATAAATCTAACAAATCAGAATTATTTCTGCCGTGATGCAGAAATATTGAAAATAGGTAGTTAATGTAAATCCGCATAATTATTAAGTTTAGGTTTAAAAATTTATTAAGTTATTATGCGGTTGAGATCATCAACGTCATCAACCCTTTGTGTCGTTCTACAATTGGCCACAAGCTTCTGTTCGTAATGAGAAGGTTTAGGGCCATTAGTCTACCACGCTGGCTAAGTACGAGTTGGCAGTCTAAACACGTCTTATAGAACTCCAACATATGTGGGCTTACCCACGATGGATCATCATTAGAGTCATTTTATATTATAACCGCATATAATATCGTAGATTCCAAATAAATTATTACATTATAAATATAGATAGGTATATTTATAGTCATACTGTAATGTTATCTTTGTTGCAGAAAGCTACAAGCTAGTTGTTAATTTCTTAGATATGTAGTTGTGTACCTATGTATCTATATAATTATAAGGCTAGATATATTAATTAATTAGTAGGTCTGGTAATGTATTACATTTGACAACAAACAGTGATGTCATGCTATTTGTAATACAAGACGGCAGTTTCAAATGTCGTATAAAATGATTTTCCTTTTTATTGTTAGTCACGAGTGTCTGCAACAGCAATTGCGTGTGACTAATTCATAATTATAATACGGCAGATCTCGGAAAACAAGATCCGTAGTGCTAGTAGGTTTAAAGAAATCTTCTTCGGCGAAAAAATCGCAACAAAAGGGACACCAAGCGTTTATAAATTCGTTCAATATACGAGTACGTACATTTCCTGTGATAACGGAAATATTTTAACATGAAACGACAGTTATTAACACAATATGTGTTTGTGTCTGGAATCTGTGTTGCACGTGTATACTAGCGGCGACCATCTTAATCAACTGGCCCACTGACTCAGTGATCGGACACCTAAATGTTTAACATGGGTTTGTGGGTTCGATTCCGACCCAGAACATGTTTGTATTTTCCTGAATTTAGATATCTACTTGTTTATGAAAATGGCATTGACATTTTCTGATTTTATCGTAACAGCGGCTTTAGTACATGTAATGTGTGCATCTGATGTGCGTAGATTTGAACGCAAAATTTGAATACATTTGAGCGTCAAATGCAGACAATATGTCATAAATTGTGGTCCCGCGACGTTAGTTAGCATTAGAATGGTCGAAGGGGGAAGCGCGCGCGTACAGTTTCACCCGGAATTAACTCGATAATGCTCTAATTGTGCAATTAGCCATCGGCAATTTGCTCTCCGGTTATCAACTGAGCCGACATGAATTGCGCGACGGGTTTATTCGCCTCCAGTCCTGTACCTAGAAACGATGTTATGGATACTATTTTCACTTAACCCCTACATAAAAAACTTAAGAAAACAGCCGGACACGTTAGAAGTTACTGTACATTTCACGTAAATAGACTGTACATTTCATGTTTTATATTTTCTATCTCTTTTCGTGAAAGATGTTTTATATGAATCACTTGTTTCATTAACGAGGGAAATGTTCCACAAAGTATTTGCCAACTGTTAAGACGAGAGGTCGGGACATGTGGGATTTGGACCGAATAAAATCCCCTCAATGGTAATCTATCGTATGTTAGGAGACGTATTGCGATCTTTGTGGTTCGGGAACTGGTTTTTTATTTTAGTGCAATGTTAAGAAGTTTATTATTGTTATATTATCCACTATTAATGTTTATTATTGTGATATTATCCACTATTGAGCATTTTTAGATTAGTATTGATTTAATTTACGCAATTGCATATTTATTCGCTATAAGTAAGATGTTGGTGGATTCAAAAGTGTTTGTGTCGACTTCAAACGTTGATATATATGTATATAAATCTCGGGATGCTTATACGCTATAGATAGTATTTTTTTCTACTCATTTGTTCTCGAGTCCGTAGAAGTTAATACGCACGTAATAAATAACCAAACTTATGTACGCATGACGATTATTGGGATCATTATTTTCAATAACGTGTTGTTGGAAAAATATTAGGTCATAAGGATAGTTATGAACATTATGAAATACAATTCCCTCAGTAACGACTTCACGATCATCTTAATAACACGCCCGGCTAAGCGATTCGCTTGAATATTCATTTCGGTTCATCATAATTTTGGTAGATAATTTGAAATTATCCAATCTGCGCCAGCACCGCCGACATTGTGAGAAGTACCGTGCGCGTTCCTTATCACGATTTATTGCTTCTCACATTAATTTCATTATGCGGCCCTTAAAATTTAATGTTATTAATCAAATACGTTATATTGGATCTCGATAAAATTATGCTTATCTCGTCTGTGTTATGGGGGTCATCTTCAAACATCTTGTTATACCCACTAACATTATAAGCTTATTCTTCTGCAGACGTTTGCAACGAAAACAAATACAATTCCTATTTGCACAATCGTGCAGGTTTTTCATAAAAGTATCAATAAAGAAAGAGCACATTTTTTACTCTTTGGCTGTACGAGTATGAGATGAACAACAAATTTTTTGGGTAATTAATTAGTTTGTATAAATTCATATTTGTTAAGTAAAGTCTTAAACAAAATTTGTTAATAAATAATAATAACAATAATTGCCTATTTCTATTAATATTGCAAAAAAACAGAACAGTTACCTTTGTATATTCTAACCATCATTGAATAGATGGAATTTAAACTAAATGTAATTTGATTCTTAAGTAGGTACCTACCTATTGGGTCGCTCTAGTGCTTAGAATATGTATGACCGCAATTAAGTAATTCATTCCACTAGGTCATTGACACATCCGGTCCCCTTTCAAATTCATCTACCTACTACAAAAGTGTGTGATTAACTCTTATTATATTGGTAGACGATAAAAATCATTTTTTGATACCAATCAATTTAATAAAGAGATAATTTCCGAATATTTATTAAATCGAAATCGAGAGGAACGGCTATTTTTTATTTATTTTCACGGTAATCCTGGTATTCTATGATGTTTGAATTTCAACATTCTATTCGCAGAAAGTATCCTAGTATCAATACCATAGGTACATAAGTAGGTTCATATGTAGGTACCTACTATTGGATAAGCATGAACGATGAATAGTCAATAGAAGTTTTCATTCTACTTTATATTAAAGGAAAAAACCACAAATACATATGACAGCTTTATTTAATGTTACGTGTTACACGAATAGCATCAAAAAACTTTTTTTAATGATATTTTAACAATTGATTATTTTAACAATTGATTATTTTAACAATTATTATTATTTTTTAAATACTGTAGGAATATATAGAAAAAAAAAATTAAAATAATGCTAAGTACCTAGGTATAATTGTGAATCTATAGGTAAAGTACGCTACATGACATTGATTCAGTCGACATTATTTTTCGAAAAGCCATCATCCTCTTAACATTTACCAAATTATTCGTGATCAGTACCACTACCTGATCGGATACCACAATTTGTGCCCGCATTAGGTAATTTAGTTTTATCCGACTCGTATTTTTTTACGACAAAAGATCTTCGTCATTTTTGACAAGGAAAAGGCCATCAACATTGTAATGTTGTGCGGCGCCGGAGTGTCGGGTCGGCCTCATCTACGCTTTGATCCAATCTGGCGCGAGTCGAGCTGAGTCAGTTGACGACCAATTACCGATATCACTCGGTTTCGACCCGGCCCAAATGGGGCATAATGCCTAGGGTAATTATGACTTCGACCGACGCGTCGCGCTGCCTTCTCATATTGATTTCGCTCTCAACTAACGCGTATTATATTTTTAAATTGCTTTTGTAACATGGAAAGGGTCAGATCTCCGCGTGCATAAAACACAAATACGAATAGTTAAGTGTAGCAGTTAGTGGTTAATTTTCATTATTCCCGCCAATGTTTGCGTAGAAGCATGCTATAGGTACATACAAGTAGTATGGTCCAGACCTGTTGCGAGGCTTATAGGTATTACTATAACATTAGATACCTATTTATATAAAATTCTGAAAAGAAAAACATTACACAATCAAATTCTTTACCAACGCAGTTATTTATGTGAATATACATATTCAAATAATGATCCTATTTACATATTATAATAGGTACGAACCAGTTGACGTAACCCCTAGTTTTTATTATTTAGTGGTTTTTATTATCGTTTTATGGAAATTATAATTGTCATGGAAATTACTAAGAACGGCCGTATTTACATATGACTTCACAGATAGTATACAAGTATGTGGATATACGGGGAAACGGCCATATTATTTGTCCTCTATCACTATTTTTATTTTGTAGTTTGAGATTTTTATTAAATGAGAACATACAGGTAACGACATTGATGTTCAGTGCTATTACATTGTTATTATGTTCACAAACCTTAATTAAAGCAATACCTAGTACCGAACAATGAAAACGTTTTTCTTGGGGTCATTTTTCAGTTTGTTTACCTTGATTAATTTAATGATAGAAAAGACTATTACAATCAGCAAAGTAATTAAATTTCAACACTATTTCGCCAGAAGGTACCTATACCTACGTGTTTTTGATGTCGATATCATAACATATGTTTGAGAGAACCTTTCTGCTTCGTCAACTTAATCATAGTTGCTTTACCTCCGTGCTACCAAATCGTAGAGAGCTTTACGGGCAGAGCACATTGCGACAGCTGCGCCAATCACAATGTGATGGGCGTGGCCGCACCCCGCGCCCCGACCCACTGTCTCCTGATCCCCTGATTGTGTTATTGGGCACAATGAAACTTTTTTAACCGGCCTTTGTCTCACATTGGGGTGAAATATCCGGCCGGATATTCCTTCTTCGGTCACCTTCAGATATTTATATCGGGCAAGCGAGCATTTTGGAATCAATGGGGTAGATAGGTATATATATATACATAATAATGAAACGCTACGCTAGTAGCCCATGTCGCACACATTACCAATATAGTAGCAAGTTGTTTGTTTTCGTTTCATATTCTTTGTTAATCACATAAATGAGCTATTATATATTGTTATCTTATTTATATTGAAATAAATCTCATATTGGCAATGTTAATTTTGCCCTGTTTACTAAAGCTTCTATAAAACAGACAACAGTTATTAATGCTGTGGTCCCTCTACGTCGGCCAGTAGCGACTGGGAGCTGTCGCCGGATTCATTCTAATTGTAAATACAATAACCATAAGCTTCTTCTAATTTATTTATATTGTTTTTAGTGCCCGAGGCATATTGGAGTCCGGACCCCGTGATATTAGTTCCCATATAAATTAACTGATAAATCAGATCCGACGCTCGGATCGATTCTCACGGCTAAGCGTGCACAGTTAATTAAGCCCGAATAGTATTAGTGACCCTGTGGTTATTCAAAGTAATTAATTGTTTATTGTCTGACTTTCCAGGAACACCCGAGCTTACGCGGCACGCCCCTGGCGATGCTGGCGGCACAATGTAACAAGCTGTCAAGTAAATCTCCTCCACCGCTGGCGGACGCCGCGGTAGGCAAGGGATTTCACCCTTGGAAGAAGAGTCCTGGCGCCCACTCTCCCCCTGGCGCCGGGGTAGCACCGCGATCGCAACCCCCAGCGTGCACGCCTTACGCTCGCGCACCGACCTCTTGCGCGGCAGCTCCCTCTTACGGCAACGATCTCTACTTTCCTTCTTCGGGCGATCAACTTCTCGGCAAAAGTGAATCAAGTGCAAGTTTGGGTTCCATGTATTCAAGACATCCATACGAGTCTTGGCCTTTTAATGTCGGAGGTGGTGGTGGTGGTGGTGCACTAAAGGCGGCGGAAATGGGAGGCGTCGGAGCCGTCGGTAGCACCTGGTGGGATGTGCATAGCGGGTGGCTAGATGTTGGGGGTCAAATGGCTAACTATGCCAGTCAAGATTACTCCCAACTCACTCACTCATTGTCGGGAGGAGCGCACTTACTCCCCCCTGCTCCCCACTTACTGCAAGACGCATACAAGTCGGTTTTGCCGACACAAGGATCGTTTGGTCTACATGGACCTGGTTCACCAGCTCCACCCGCTCAGGCGCCATCTCCCAGATCACAAAGACGCTACGCTGGACGTGCTACATGTGATTGTCCAAACTGTCAAGAAGCAGAAAGACTAGGACCAGCAGGAGCCCATTTACGTAAAAAGAATATACACAGTTGTCACATTCCTGGCTGCGGCAAAGTGTACGGAAAAACTTCTCATTTAAAAGCTCATTTACGTTGGCATACGGGAGAAAGACCATTTGTGTGCAATTGGCTGTTCTGCGGTAAAAGGTTCACCCGCTCCGATGAGCTACAACGACATCTACGCACCCACACGGGTGAGAAAAGGTTCGCTTGTCCAGTGTGCAACAAGCGTTTCATGCGTTCCGATCACCTAGCGAAGCATGTTAAAACCCATAATGGCGGTAAGAAGGGCAGCTCGGAGTCATGTTCAGATTCAGAGGAGAACAGCCAGGGCGAGGGCGGAGCGGGTGGACGATCCCCGGAGCACCCGCTCGACGTAAAGCCCAACAACCTGGTGTGACGGGGGCGCGCGGCGCTTGCCGTGCCGCACTACTCCTCGCTCCTGTGATACTGCTCGCCGCACAAGCTGCCGCGCCAGACGCCGCTCCGGTCGCCGCGCAAGCCGCGCTGGCCGTTCTCTGTATATAGCACATATCAAAACAGTGTATAGTGTGTAATTGTATAACTGAAACTATGCAGCGAGAAGCTGCTGCAGTACTAAACGTGTCGTGTAACTGATTGTTGTGAGACATTTGAAAGTGTACAGTATAGATCTATTGAATATTGTCTAATGATATTATAGTTAGAAATTGTATGGATTAGAATAAGTAGAATCACTCTCTTAGTCCAAAATCACAGTACGTAACTTATTTCATTATTTGTATAAATACCCCAGCAGGTTTTAAAATGTTACATAATTTGTCATATTTATTAAACCATTGTTTTTGTAAAATCCTTCACAAACCAGGGTTCTACATAGATTAGCAAAATGTAAATTATACTTACTTCTTTATCTGATTGTGTATTTAAAATGATATAAGTATTGCACAGTGTAAACTTTTGTGTTTAATAGAATTTTTTCTTTACTTTAAAAGTGATACAGAGATAGTAGATACATCTTCCATTATTCAAACAATTGTTGATAACGAAGTTTATAGTTTGTTAAACCTTTGCCAGTTTTATTTAATAAACATAATTATCAATTAACAGGTAAACATCAGTCACACAGCCTGGACCATTTTATTTATGGAAAACTGATTCGTGCGAAATGTAAATAGTGTCCATTCCTTATTTCACCTTTTACAGGTTGATGTAAAAAAATTATAAGTATAAGTAAAAATTTATAAGCCATTGTCTTTATCCTGGATTAAATTTGTCTCTTTGAGACATCCATTAAAATTGGTTCAGCGATCTTGAAAATGTAAAAAACAAACTACTTTCGCATTTATTATATTAATATCAGTATACGATTATATATGAACCGTTTGAACTAGAAAAAAGCCAAAGGGATTGCCCTTCTAAACTTTCGGTTCCTAATTTGTAATTTATTAATTTAAGTGCGACCAATTGCTATGCGGAATCTATTGCCTTGGTTTGTAAAATATATTATGATGAAAAGACAAAGAATGAACGACTTAATCTAAATAGTTGTGCTATTTTGTTAGCTTGGATGTTATTATTGTAACTATATGTTATATGTATGTACAAAACTGTGCGAATAAAATGCCTAAAATTGATTTTATAAAAATTGATGAATATATTTTTCCGAGTGGAAGATGCATTTTTATTTTCATCCCGCTTGAAAACATGTACTGATATCTAATCACAATGATTATAATAAACAGGCCATATAACAATAACTAAAAGAAAATTGAAAATTAAAGTGAATAGAAAAATAGCTACCTATTAGATATTCAGCCCAAGTAATTAGGTAGGTACCTACGTAGGTACTTAGGTATTACTTCTGAAAGTAATAAAAACATAAAGTTAATAATTCCATTCAGATACTCTTATTACCAAGTTTGTTATAGCTTAGGTTACAGGTTATTTTTATTTTACAAACCATTAAACGTTGGACGTGTATTATTTCTCAGAATGAGGAAAATTAACGTAATGCGTAACTCGGTATATAAGCGTTGTTTGCCAAAGTACACTCACCTTGGTGAATTTTATTGAGAAATTTGCGAATGATCGCACTTAAGCTAAATTCGTATCCAAATCGTCATCCATGTGCCAGAAGTTCAAAAAAATCATTTTGAAACATCATTGACACTTTTCTACACTTAATAAACATAGATTTAAAATACTATAGGTATTTAGTAATTGTAAATGATAAATAATCGACACTTAGACATGTTTGCAACATTTATGTTGACCTCGGGTAGCATATATCTAGTCGAATGTGGCGAGTAAGACTTCATACTCCAGCAAACAATTGTACCTACTTACTTATCGATTAAGTTAAAAGACAAGACACGGAAAGGCAAGTAGAGTTCTTCGTTATTGGAGTGATATTCTCTTTACGTAGGTATAAGATGTTCGTAGGTACGAGAAGAGATGTACTGGCACTCATCAGACCTGATTTAAAGCTTGTGAACGTATGAATATGAAATCTTTTGAATACAAAACACTCCTACTTACATACATGAATGAATTGTGATAAAAGATAGCGACCTCAGGTGTATAAAATTACTACACAATACGTAGAATGTTTCTTACGATTAATTAATCCTTATTTGGGTTCCCTAGGTGACCGCTTAAAATAAGGTGGACATTTTTAAGTACTTTTACGCTTCAATTGATATTATCTTACTTTGTTACACGCTATAACTGCATTACTACCGACAACATGAGTTACGAAAAGTAATAAAACATATAACTTATTCCTTTTGTGAAGTACCTACCTAATAAATTCCTGACTCACTTTGTAGTTGTTACTAATTCAATATTATGCAACTAAAAGAGGAAATGTGTTACTTATTTTTTCCTATGAAAATTATTGTACATAAATATTACATATATAAGTGTAATAGAGGTGTATGGAATTGGCCAAATTGTTATTATAATTAATATCGTTTTATGAACTGTATAGGTATATCCTAAACATAATTACCTACATATTTGATATTTTATTTTCTTTTACAGAATGGAATAACGATCACATTAGGTCGTAAAAATGTCTTATGATTCCATTATAATTACTCTTCTACCACACACACGGATAGTAACGTAAACATAATGATAATAATAATATCATGCCATAAGAAAAGATAGCGTAGTTTAACATTTCTACAAACCTCTCCTTAATGTAACATCATGAGTATTATTATATTGCCAGTAAAAACTATAATTTGACGTATTAATGACGTGTAAATTGAAAAAGCAAACAGATATTCCGTTTGATTGTTCGTAATCAAAGCTTTGATCAAGTCGTCTAATATTTCACGACTTTTAATCAAGAATTTGATGTTTACGTAGCTAAGCGTGATGACATCTGCAGTTTTTCGTACGTTAGGAAATTAAACTTTACGACTGGCTGGGAGGATATATTTTTCCAGAGTGGCGTCGAGTTGGTTACGACATATTCGGGTGGCAGTAATTTGCGCGAGAGGGCGACGCTCGTCGTAAAAAGCGAATTGAAACCACAAATAATGAGGAGGGGAGTAGTAAGTGTCGCCTCTGCGGGTGGCCACCGCTCGTGCCGTAAAAACCGAGCTCATCTGCAAGAGCCGCAGACTCCATTACGCCGCTCGTGGCCTAGCTCAATCCCGTGTTTATTAATGACGCGCGCGACGGTGGTCTCTGATGATCGCTGCTCATCGCCGACGCGCGACGCCGCCTCTCTGTCCGTGTATTGATATCTCCATTCTACCTCAATCATGATGTATCAAAGTCAAACACTGACTATTTATTTACAGTTCCATTAACAACCTGTTAGTTGTTGCTATAGAATATTTCTCGACTACATTAATCAATTTTGCCTTGATACTGATGTACGTATGTTAATTAATTATTTGTAATTCAAGATTTGAAATAAAAGGGCTTTGGATGGCTTTACCATAAGTCGCATTTTAACAACTTGAATTATTATTTTATAGATGTGTACAATATCTAGGTAAATATTGAGACGATTGATGAGTTTTTTGGACAAATTTGTTTAAGTACAGCTCATAAATCCTTGTCCAAAATGCTTACATACACAAATGCGAGCCCACTATCTACACTAGGTACACAGTAATTAAAATTGCTTCCTTAAATTTTAATATGGAATAATAATTGAATTTCATTAATGCATTTGACCTCTATAATTGTATAAAATGAGTCGTTATCTCTGCAACGCTAGCATAATGAAATTAAATCCCGGTCCCCATAACTAAACACAGATTTATCACCCCTAAACCGAATTACTCGAGAACTGATTGAGCAAGGGAGCTCTCGTTAGCAAGCGACAGTGGGAACTGTTTCGTATTCAAGCCAGGTCGACGCTGTCTGGCAAGCGAAAATTCTTCAAGAGGAAAAAGAAAAATTACATAAAAATACTCGTTACTTTCCAACTTTTTCGTGTTCATTGTTTAAGTGAATATACCTACCTAGCTCATTTAATTTTGATGTTACTGCAATTTTTGGACAATGCATAATATTTATATTTTGGTCAAAATTATGTTCATTATGCTAAATATCATTTAAAATATTGATTCTAAAAACATAACGCCCTCATTAAGTTTGAGAAATAGCGATGTGTAAATCAGCATCCTTGTAGTAGCAGACGCCGACACACGTGGCGGTGACAGTTCTCGGAATCGGTGACCGAAATTGTGTCCGAATACCGTTGCTAATAAGGCCGGCAAAATATAACATTATTTTAGGAGCAGGTCCAGTATTAGCGGTGTTAGCTTCGATGGGCGGCAAGGAGTTCTTTTGTTAGCTTACTACGGGTCACAGTTACCGATCACAGTGATTAATATTAATTATTAGGTAAAGTGACACGGAAATATGGTTCTTCTTGCGTTTTCGACGTGTTTGTTATAATTATAAGTTTTGCTGATAGTGAGAATGCCACCGACTTTGCTGATGACGTGCTTACTGACAAATTTAAACATTATGAGGTATGCCTTTGTTGTACTCTACCGTAGGTACTGCAGTAGGTAAAGAAATATATGAAAATGTTGCCAACGCTAAACGGATTATATTGCACTTACGTAGATAAGGCATAAGGCAAGGCAGATACATGTGCGTCAGGAAAGAATCTACATCGCATCATTGTAGAAAATCCCAATTCTGACAAGCATCAATTAATGCTCACAATCAATATACCTATTAATTCATATTCATAATTCCAATTCTGGCACAGCATTATTCGATTTGATACAAACAAGTAAGTAAGCAAGTAGGTAATGTGATTTATCATGCTGCTGCCCTTTTGTGTGGATCCATAGCTTTGCGCTGTGATTCCCTGTAGCTACATAATGGCTTAAGAATTGACTACTATCCTATTGGATTATTGAAGTTCGATTTTCAAATCTGCTCGTTGTGGATTTACAAAATAAGTACTATTTAGTGGATATACGAACTAATTAATTGAAGGTATTCAAACATACCTCACTTTTCTAGTATAACTAAGTATATATGTACATATATGGTTTAATTTGCGTCACGTTTATAGATATATTAAAATTAAATAGATATATAAAGCAGACAATACAAGTTCTATCAAAAAGTGATTTCTTTGCACTGTATAAAAATAAATCTATTTGGAATCTACGTTAGTGAACAACATTGTAACATTGTTGTGGCGTGCGGCGGAAACACAGGCAGTTTACAACTTTTTAACAGCTCAACTCAGTCGCAGTAAATCACCAGTTTAGACCCTACAGAAGTAATATCACCTTCTTGGAACACCCATTAATCTGACATCCCTCAATATGAGAAATGAGCGTTATGTTTTGAGTTCTACAGACATTTGAAGTGTTCAAAGTACAAAAGAAATGATTCTCAAGAATTGCATGCTTTCTTTGGAAACATCCGTACTTCATGCGATAGTGTTTCGCGCTCTCTGAGGTTTTTGTTTTTATCGCAAACGGACGTACAGACTGTCCGATAAGAAATAAAATTCAAGTAAGTTAAGTTAACACGTATTGTTAAGTCTACTACAAGTATTACACCCGTTAATTTTTGACACAGGATTCCAAGACATTCAGTCAGCGGTATGTAGGTAGTAGGTACCTGCCTACCTACCGCATACAGCAAAACTATATCGAATTAGTAATCATTGTCGTATAGGTATAATGTAAATACGATTACGGAGAAAACGATTTTTAATTAATAAGACAGAGAACTTAATGAAGTAGAGTTCTTTGTTTTTTGGAGCGACACAAATATTAGAACTGTCAGCTACTTCATAAAACAGTCGCTCATAATACGATCGTCCCAACTCCATGACATTGGAGTTAGGGCTGGAATAGAAAAAACATAGAGCTGCCTTTGTGTTCTTTATGACATCTACATACATATCCATGTTTTAGTTAGATTTTGTGATATATCCATGCGAGTATGCTATACTTTACACACAATTACCGAGTACATTATTATAGTTTGTATAAACAAGTTTTATTGGCAATTGTAAATAATTGATACTTAATCCACTATTTTAGAGTATTTATGAAAAAGATGTTTTTGCTTCGATAGGAATTGGAATTGGAAGTTTGAATAGGAATGTGTGTTCAGTAGAAGAATATGATTGTAAGTGTAATATTTTAACATGTTATAAAAGTACCTATAGTTAAACTAACTCCTTCAGTAAAAATAATTTTTACAGTTATGTATCTGATCTTCTTCCTATGCGGGAGAGAAGGGAATTCAATATATGCTTGAAACTGTTGTGGAGTGTTTGAAGGTACTTTAATTTGAATATAAATATTTTCACACATATTCGACTCCATGTCATCAAGTATTCCCTTTAGGCCAAACAGCCGTTAAAACACGTTCTGTAAACCGTGACACGGACTGTCAAGTTAAAATGTTATAATTTAGTGGCGCAGTTCATCACACACGGCATATCCGCCAACCGCCGCGACATTTGACACTTCTGAGAGGCGATAAATCTCACCAGCGCTAATCACGGAAATGAAAACAACCCTTCAGTGTTTTACGAGGTGCATTCCGTTTTAGCGGAGGTATTTAACGAAGAAATTTGAGGAGTACAAAAGAAATCGTGACAGAAATAGTAGAAATAAGTAGACAGTAATAGAGTTTAATTTGTAATGCCGTTCACCGCTTGACAGGCGTTATAACACTCACCGATTATTGAACTAAACATTAACTAACATATACATTATAAACTATTGTACCGCCTGGACTTCTTTGTGACGCCAATATATTACAAGCCAAACTCTACTTTGTAGCCGGTTCTAACAATGATTCCATAAGACCAAGACAAACCTTGGATAAAAAAATTAAAATCCTTGTATAACTAAATGTAAATACCATGTATCTAACTAAGAGTTCATAACTCTACTTAAATTACTTGCAAATAAACTAAAGGGTGACTCGTTTCAAATATAGAGCTCAATCCTCCATCGAATTGACAGGGTAGCAGGAAAACAAACAGTTTATCTATTTCCTCGTGCATCAGGCGAATGGCAAACAAACTTTATAAGGCATGGAGCGACGCTGACATCAATAAAGACAGGGGGCGTATTCTCACACATTCTGTCATGCGAATTTAAAATTTGTAAATACATCGTTGAATTAGCTCACTCGTCTTTTTGTGCTGTGATAAAATAATGGCATGAAATTGCCCCTGCCTTGCTCTCGCTTCACCCCTCTTTCCTATGCCTATAACTTGATTATGTTAGAGAGGTTATTCGAGAAAACCATGAGTTACTCTAATGTGATGAAATCAAAATCGCTATAATTTTTATGGAATCAATACGTGGCTATATTAATGAGTAATAAAATAGTCTGAAATCGTTACATTGATTTTAGATTCCAGAACGACAGGTCTGGGAATTGTACCTATATATCACAGACGAAAATATCTACTTTTAAATTCACTACTTTTAAATATAACATATTGAGATTCTAACATAAATTTTACTAACATATCATATGTTCATTCTAACTGTTGACGTTCATTAAGTTCTATATAAAATCGCGGATTAAATGTAATATTATCGGCGAGGGTAATCTTTAATTTGCTCAAAAGACGATGCAAATTAGCGCATCTATTCACAGCGAAACTCGGCGACTCATTTGGCATTTAGGGGAGCGTTTCAATCAACCCTCGTCGGGGACTTTAAACATTAAAGCAATCTCCTATTGCGTCACTTTATTAGTTTCCGCTTCATTTTGCGCTTTTTGATGTTGGAAAGCAATCGCGGTGCTTTACACAAATACGCATTGATGCCCTTTTGCTTTCTTTATTCTGTATTCATTACACTGAACTAAGGTAACGATGTGTCGTTTGAATTTTTTGGTTTATTTTCCTATAAGTATTGCGCATATGTTTCAGACATGGTACAAGTACCTTACATAAATTCTGTTATAGAATAAAGTTAGTACCTATACCTATTCTTTCATACGATAAATATATTTTCTTATAAATTACATGTTTATTGTACAGTATCTACAACGTTTATTGTACAGTATCTACAAGGATCTACGATCTTCCGAATGTGAAGGGTGAAGGCCGTAGTAACCATGTATGTAGCCAAGTGAGCATTAGCAGACTTCACACACCTCAAAAACATTATAAGTATGTACCTATGTAATATTTTTAACAGCTCTAGGTGCTCCGTGGCGATATTTTCATTCACTGTTATAGCAAATATTTAAATTTTTAAAGTTACAAAACGCACACATTGAGCCCCAGCGAATCGTTTAAATGTTATAACAAATTTCCCTACCAATTTCGTTGTCCTTTGTATTTCTCCAAAACCCGCTTTCCTTACGTGAAAGTTTAGAAGAAAGCGGAAAGCGTTTGAATTCCATGGCTGCTCCTATATTTGGGTGGCATGAGTGCGGAATAGAAATAAGTCTGCGCGTACGACTTGAATGACAAAGTGGATGCAAATATCCGCTTTGTCGGCGCGTCGGCAAGCGTTGCTGACAATCAAACGACGATAACGGATGTACGAAATGTTGTCGACTGCGTCTTGTCATTTTATGAAGCCGACAAAAGGTGGTACAGTATTATACTAGTCTACGTCTAGGGTTATGTACGACTAGCATGAATTTAAATTTACTTATTGTATTTATTTAGAATTTTAACTATAGGGAATCGTAAATGCCTATTAACTATGATACGAGTAGCTGCTTAAAAACGATCAAATATCTTAAATACTGTTAGCATTCAAAATATTTTTTCAAGTTTTATTTAAAAACTATTTGACTACTAACTATTCTGTTATTGTAAATCCCAACAAAGCCACATGCTTACACACGTAAAATGTATTAAGCCTAATAAATATCTGTGAACTCGCGACACTTTTTTGGGCAAATTCCTGACTGCTAATGGTTGTCGTGTGTCCGCGCAAAAACCAAAAATTCCATCACAAGACATAAATCTCGTAGTGATGCAGTGTCACAAACCTTTAATGACTTAGAGGCCTTTAATTAATAATGAATTCCTGTCATTGAAGCCAAGCCTCGATGTTGCCAGATAAATAATTATTGAATACAAACAAGTTCGTTATATCAACTTAAATAGAGATGACAAGCGAATAATTATTTCTATCAGTAAGTGATCAATAACTAAGAAATAACAACCGAATTATTTTATGTTCTTTTTTCTTTTTGTGTTTATATGTATTGCTCCTCAGACTTACCATTCGTGCCTTTTTTTAATGTTAGTTCTGTTTGGACATTTGTTCCTACATAGGTATAAAGTTGTTTTGTTTTTTTTCCTTTTTTCCACTCATCATTGTTGTTTTATTTAGTTGATTCAACTCAACGATCAACTAATAATGTTTGTACAATATAAAAACCTTACACATTCGACGTGTCGACATCGGATTACTTTAAAACGATGTGCACTGAACGGATCCCTGTTGACTTACCTACTTTATATAAGTAGGGAGGTATGTGATTATGTAACTAATACTTAGTGCAGATCGAAATGCATTCCCCTACTGCAAAATATTTATGTAAGCACGTTATGTATTTATCTCTGAAGTGTAGCTGTTACGTAACCATTTTACATGTTCAATGTTGCTGACACGACAAAAAGGGTGTTGAGTTTCATAAAGTCCAACTATGCTGTGGGCGTGATGGCGTCTGCGCACGCGCTGCCGGATGCGGAAGCATATAATTATGATACTATTTCGCAAAAATATCTCAATTGACCCTCGACAGATGGCGCGCGTTGAATTGTTCAAACATTCCTCGAATAGTTCAGCTGGTCGTGTGGTTCACGTCCGCCCAGTTTTATTTTATACTCCATTCATAGTTTAGTATAATACTATGAGATATTTGGTTTCACCGACACCATACGATATCATATAGCTATGTATGGATACATCTAGTAAGTTTTGTTATAAGCTGT
>DWGJ01000262.1:0-35842 GCA_018246895.1 Aspitha aspitha aspitha
GACAAAAATTTTACTGATTGCATTTTCAGTATCGCATTGCATCAGTATCGATCCCTAATCACCCCCTGATAGTTATTTTGGAAATAAATTTCATCTACAGAATTGACCTCTCTACAGATTTATTATAAGTATAGATCAGAGCATTTTGTGTATAATCAAGCGTAGGTCATAAAATAGAAAATCGCAAAACCAAGTACTTTATAACTGATTCCACACGAATATAAATTGTAAACTTTGTACCCTTGCCACTGATAAACTTTACTCTCGCCACATGAGCCCGATAACCAGCCAAACTCTTTCTATAAGGGCCTAGAAAAGTTTGAAATAATGATGCCAAAGTATATAAATTAAAATACTATCGAGACCTCCCGTCTAGTACGCGGTTTAGCCCCAAAACGTGTTTTAGTGACGTGCTTATAAAAGATAATTGGATTATCGATATTAACGAAAATCGATATTACGGTAACCGAATTAATAACGGTTATTCGTTATTAATACGGTGCTTGTAGTTTGGTTTGACTTTTATATTGCTAATTAGGTTTAATGAACTGAACTTACTTTATGCTGAACTGTGATAAGAAATGTAACGTCAGGAAATTGTTACTAGGCAGCGTTAACATTAACACATGCGTGTTAAGTCTACTTCAACGAACTTATGTTGGAAAGCAATCTTTCAGCAAATTCCTAACCATGATTAGTGTGATCTCAAAATCCTAAAGGTTTGAAACTTTTGTTGCTTTTCTTCTGGACAAGATAGTAACAGGGCTTATGTGATATATAATACTCTTTCATTAAAAAAGTTAAAAAATATATACGTACTTAGTATTTATCATGCGCAACATCATATAATATCATCCGATAGCCAAAAACTCACAACTAATTTTTATACTTTGTCTCTAAAACACGAAATCATCTCTAATGCTATAGCAACACAAGATTTTCTAAAGGAATCTCCGCATATTATCTTTTTATATCTTTACATCGATCCACATAACCCTTTTATTCCCGGCCCTAGCATCCTTTTAACCATAGTGGAGGGCACAGAGCGTAACAGCAGAGATTTACTGTGCTATTAAGTCTTGCACAAATTGTGGCCATATTATATTAAGTTATAACTCCTCTTTGAACTCACCGCACTCCCACCCTCCCACTTGGATAATAGCAACCTATTTTAATAAGGTATTACATTTAAAACACCTAAAACTTCAAAATTGGTAATACGATCGTTAATTATAAGTTTCGAAAGTCAATGTAGGTACATATATTTGGAAGTAAGTCAGCGCTATTGCAACCGAATGTACATATTTAGACTTCTAGCAATGATAGGAGCTCGAACAATTTATTTTCACGTTTTTCCGATTACTTTAATATATTATTAACTAATAACAAGCATAACATTGCAACAATACATACAAACTCGGATATAACCAAAGAAAAAGACCAAACATGTATGTGTACATACATATATACACATACTCGTAGCACACAGGATTAATAAATGTAATATTTTCCCGCAGATGAGAATCGAGACTTCAACAGCCATTCCGAAGACGATGTGAAAAGACAGCGAAGTCATTACAACGGCGATCAAATATACTCAAATGTAAGTCTTTTACTTTTACTTAACTTTAATAAGTCAATTATTTTTGAAGGGGCACAGCTTTATAACCAAATAACCTCAGCTATAAAAATAATTGATTAATGTAAAAAAAGGAGTTATCAATTTATGTTTTTGATTATTATGTTTAGATTTTTATTTTAGTTTCAATGGAAATGATAAGAACGACTGTTTTCTTTATGTATTATATGTAAGTTCTCATGTAATTGAACACGGTCTTTATGAGAATAAATTCTTTAAACACATATAGAAGCGTTGAGGGTAAATTAGTTAGACGTAATTTTTCCAGGTAAAAAAATTCCTTGCCTATTATCTGCTTATCACGTTGTAAATGATTACTTTTGAAGGTTATGTGCGTGTGGGTAATATAAGATTGTTGTGTCTGTCTATCAGATTTTAATCATATTATTATGATTTGAATTTAATAACGAAATCTAATGTATGATACTGCAGATTATTTATGTATCGTAATTAACAATAAATACATATATCGGTAAATAGATAGGATTCATGAAGATTATCCCCGTGTGTGCGAGTTCTTAAGAGTGATTATTGTTACAGCTATGGTCATCATCAAAATGGAGTCTCAAGGACGAGTATAAGTTGCTATCAGAGCTGGGTGGTGGCACCGGGTACTACGGAGAGTTGTTTGACACCCCCTACGAGCACGCAGCCCATCCCCACTACACGCCTCATTCCGGTAAGTTTTCGGCATAACATATGTATGTATGTAATAGGGATAAACCACAAGCGTGTACCCGAAAACTACATATATCGTATCAAAGAAAAATTGTATCTTATACTAAAAATGCTCTAATTCTAAGTCAATATTTGGTAATTTATAACATTTAAATAAACCGTGAACCTTTTAAATTGCTCTCGTTTTTGTGAAAATTCTTTCATTTTGTCTTGTTTTTTTTAGAATAAGATCAAATTTGTACGTTTCTGTGTACTTGGATTGAAAAGATAGGTATTAAAAATATTACGGTTGAGATAAGAAAACCAAACGTTAATTAATGTTATAAAGTCGTACTGTAAAATAATAAATGTTGAAATGAAGTTCGGAATGTGCAATATTTACACATTGGTATACCAGTGACACTCAAATCAAAAACAAAAGACAAACGCACTGCATGTTGGCACGGATAAATGTATAACATCGCTCGCAAATCGTCCAAATAAAATGTATGTAGGTATATCCCGCTAATTGCTTCACTGTCGTACTGCTAATCGCTGCCAATATTTCCATCCGCGTGTTGATTTAAATTCGTTAGCCTCTGGTCACAGCTCTGAACAGATCCAACTGATATTGTAAAACTGTAAAGATTGTTTGCTTATTTATATAGACAATGTTAATTAAATGTATAAAAGTTGCACAACAGTCACGACTATTGCTCTCTTGTCTGTTACCGTCTTGTCTAAACTTTACAACTGGTCATGCAGAAAACATTTCGAAATCCTTTGGCTGTTACATAGAATAATCCGTTAGATTATGATAATACATCTAAAAGCTCAAATCCCGTTTAATCAATTCGAAAATGTCCAAAATGCCAACATAAAAACGTACTGTGAACAATCTCACTCCACTTGACCCAAAACAATGAAACAGGCATAAAACCAACAATCATTAAAAGGCATTACCGTCTAAGCAGGTAGCATTCGTGACGCTCGCTAACGGATGCTCAGAACTACCACTGCGACCCAACATTGTACCATAATCACCAAGTTATTAGTCACGCCCTGATTTGCCTGCGGTGAGCCCTAACCCGTGATGCTATGGCTGCGTGATTGCTTTAACTGTTTTCGAATTCCCTTTTAGTATTGTCAATTGTTTAACATTCTCCAACAAGATCTAAGCATCTCTCCAGTAGCGAATATCAGTGAGAATTTCCTAGAAAACCTACTCAATCAATTTCCTGCAAAATCACATGCCAATAGAAAAGGGAAAATAAGCCAGCAATTTAGACAAGCAGATAGACGCAACCATTGAATTTGGAAACCTTTCGTAACGAATAGTTGACAAATTCTCTACCTATAGAGCATTTCTAATTGTTCATTGTTATGAATACGTCAACAAAACGTAACTAAGAGATTCATGTTTCAAATTGATGTAAACCTTAGATGCACTCAAAATGATCTTTATTTCTAGAAAATTCTATTCACTCTTTACGTGACGAGTCCTGAGCAGTATTTCATTGGGGATAATGACGTCATCATTCACTTGGTCATTTCACGAAAACGACAACTCTAACGCGAACGAATGGCCCAGCAGGTGTCGTGCTAGTATTAAGTCATCGACCCACAAAACTAGTTCATAATAGATCGGCTATCTCGTTACAGCATCTCCGGTTACTGGGAGGGCGCCTTCGGTCCTTTCACACCGGGATGTGGTTGGCGCCGGTGTGCGTCGGCCTTTATAGTGTTCTACATTGTACCGTTGGTACTTGCGGTGATAGAATGAAGAGTGTTTGTCTAATTGAAATCGCTTGTATCAAACCCGCTGTTAAAATAAATCAATGGCACAGAATTACTTTTTAAAAACAATCTTGGATTTAATGTGACGTTTTTATTTTCGTAGTCTCCTCATCAAGCTCTTTCCTTTGATACCCATACTGTGGTAGTGCAGAAAGTCCGCACTCTTGCGTGATCCGCCATATTGAAATTAGAATGACGTCACTTAGCTAAGCATGCATTGTCATCCAGAATGAGCGTGTATACCAAATTTCAGCTGAATAGTTTAAAGAATTGGTCTAAAATCCCCGCATGGAAAAACATGTATACATGCCAAGGTTATAAAAGGCTTGTAAAAAGAAACCTTCCTACTAGTTCTTTGGTTTCCACATGCTCTAAATCACTATCATGACTTCTGGGATTTCCAATATGACGCGTACAATTAAGCAACGCGCGTTGCTCGGTATACAAAAACTTGAATATAGAACAAATACTTTTGTCAGTTGTACACCTGCCTTGGCTGGAAATAGCAGCCATAAGCATTTACGAGGCAATGCATGAAATTGACCCAATGTTTGGCAAACGTTTGTGCCAATATTTATTGTCTTTACAAATATACAAAAGTCTTTCATTGTTATAAATAGACGGACAAATTTTAAAAATAAGCAAACAATTCCATTCCGCAAAGCCATCAACGCCATTAAACGGGTCTATCTTGATCGTTTCTATTTATAGAATTCCATTCAGCCGGGATGAATGGAGCTTTCCCATCCCATGGGCTATCCCTGACCGCATATCATCTTGTGGTTACCATCGTTTTATTCTCCAATCGTCCGGCATGGGGTTCAATGGCTTCCGGTTTATGGATGTGGTTTTATTGAATTAGATCCGAATTGGTTCAATCCATTAATTAGTTTTAACAAATGTGTGATTTTATATAGTCTTCTCAATGCTCTGATTTATTGGACGATTACGATTTTTCACGTTACGTAAGTATCTGTGCAGTTTCATTAAGTTGTTCAAATTTACGTGATAATAGACAATTTACATACCTACTATTAATTTTTATTAAAAGTCACCTACATTAATGATATTCATGAATTCTATAACGGTGAAGGTAAACATCGTGAGGAAACCTGCACACTTTAGTTGCGTGAAGTCTACCGATTCGCTCTTGGCTAGCTTGATACTATGGGCTTAATCCCTCTGAGACCCTTCATGAGAGAAGATCCGTTACAGCCGTGGGCCAATAAATACGGGTGGAAAAAGATGACAAAAATGTTAGTGGACGATTCCTAATGACTATAATGAGTGTTGTTTTCGCTTTGACAGCAACGAATGACTCAACGGGGTCAACAGGTGGCGCTGCCGGCGAGCCGCCGTCGGCGGCGGGGAGTCCTGATGCTGCAGCCTTAGTAGTACTGCAGCCACCCGCACCACCTTACCCTCCGTATGCGCATTATGATGGTAAGTAATTATAACGCAATTATGCTTTATGCCTATGCTACACGGCATTAAACGGCGGTTTGAAACAGAGGTTGAAACCAAGGGCTTTTGAATGTGACATGAAATTTGGCATAAAACAGCTGACTACACTGTTTCAAACCTCTATTTCCAACGGCTGTTTATTGCAGGAACTTCGTTCTCTCTTACTCACACACTGTCTTTATAGACTAACAATTATCTTATGCTGTTTTAATAATATCTCACCAAAATTACAACCAAAACGTTTGTTAATACCTTCACGATTGACAGGCCTGAAGACCTGAAGTACTAGATTCTAGGTCAGGCTCAGTCCAGATTAAGCACTACAGTTAATTGTAAATTTTGATTGTGGTAAAAAAGTCGCACAAACACGGTGGATTTGATAACGCCTTATTATCCAATCAATTGAATCAAAAACCGTTCATAAACAGACTATTCTTACAACTAAAAAGTTCACTGATAAATAGTTAGGTATGGATTGCCAATTAAGGGTCAATTTTCTTTCAATTAAATGGCAGCATTAAAAACTTTTTCGAGTATTAAAAAAGACGTATAAAAACTCGTATTCAAATGTTTGAGTTGACTTTTGGCATATTTATTTTGCATACATTTCCGACGACTTATTCTAAACGTTATAGCCTTAGCCATTTCTGCAAACACTTTTTAACTTACAAAACGTAATTCGTAATAAGCTCAAACATCAGCGCTCTTCGTAACAAAAGGCACCAGATTGGAATACCTCTTAACAATAAAAAAACCAAGATGGAATTAATAAAGGAGACTTTTTTAAACAAGGAAAAACATCAATCGCGGCCCCCATTTGCGAGCGCTGAAATAAAATAATGGAGGTGAATTCAGGAGTGGCCGGACAGAAAAACAGTATGAGGGAAAAAAAACGAGGAATTTTAGACGGTGTCTCGACAAACTCGAGCACTGGCAGGCACTCCGACGAAAATCCAATTTTCTCTACAGCGAGGGCGGCTGTAGCGACACCATAAAATCCATACTCAACTACGCTATTTTCGCACTTGTGCATATTAATAACAAGCGTCAAATCTGCGTCGCAGCCTCGGCGGGATGTCTCGCCTTTATGGCTCTGGTCTTTAATCTACCGCAATCTGCTTATCCCGGGCGGGGGTGGGGGACATCTTTAATAGCTCATTCGGGGCTCTATGCAAATAATTTTCGAGGGGGAAATCATACGGGCTTTGTCTGGAGCGGTTAACGAAGCAAGACAAGTCTGATGGCACAGAGTGGCTCCACTTCAAACGGATTCAGAGGTTTTCGGTTATAAATATTAAACTGTCACCTCTGGAGTGGGGTGTGAGGTACGGTTACGCGTGGTACCGTGGGGGCGTGACGATGTAAATTCTAAATAGTCATCCCCACGCGTGTCATGGCTTGCATATGTTCGGTAACACAATATCACGTGACAATATCGTTTGCTCCGAGGATAATATTTCTGTCAACGACTCCGACCTTTTGTGCCGTCTATTTATACTGTAGTTGGTATAAAACAATAAGGTTCCAATTCGCATGCGTTTCAGTACGGCCTCTTGTACGTGTGTTCATACTTTATTCATATTTGTATTTACATCTTTGGTCATATACAGCAACTGACTGAGTTCTGTCTCCATTTGTAGTTGCAAGTATTTTATTTACAGGTTAACCTGATTTACGAGTAGATGTGTTAATTACAATTGTTATGAATTTAACTGTAAATGAATTGAATCGACGTTTTCTGTACATAATTTAACCACAAGAAAGAACTTGTCCGCGTGAATCCCGGTACCGGAGAAATTTCGGAATAAAAAATAGTCTTTATATTAGTCTATAGCCTCATCTATCTTCAAATAAAAAACCCATTAAAATTGGTTCAGCCGTTCTCGAAATTAGCCCGCACAAATAGAAGGACAAACAGATAAAAATTATAAAAAGTAAAAGTAAATAACTACAAATACTTGAGAAAACACAGATATATTTAAATCACAGACAGGCACTACAATTTGTTTGCATGTATAAATTAAATCTCTTATCTCTTCTCTTGTATATATAAAAAACCCGTGTCACGGTGTTCGTTTGCGATAGTCTCCGAAACCACTGAACCGATTTCAATGAAATTTTGTACAGATCTATTATATGATCCAACTTAAAAGATAGGATAGTTTTTATAAAATAAATAAATAATAAATGTCAATTGTCAATATTTTTTACATAAAATTAATTTCTGAACGCACGATATTTGACATATATGATTTGACATGTATATATAACCACGGCAACGCGTGGTCCGGTCCACTAGACTCTTATATACGTAAAAGGTTTTTTTATTGCGTAATATGCTTGCGTTTGACTGCGAGCTCACGTGATGGTGAGATGCAGTGTAAGATGAAACACGTTTGCCCAGAAAGTGCCTTTTCAATCTTATACTAACATATCCTCAGGGAGGAGTCAAATTTCGGTACTTAATTCACTATCACACCAGAGAACTCACCAACTAAGCTTTCCCATATAGGAGTCATGATGCGTTGATGAATTCGATGTCGACATCAAATTACTAGGTACTAGGTACCTACCTATATGTATTTAGTTTGCGACTATACCAACGTACAATATAAACGTTTTCCTTTTAATTGTACCATCCTGCATAGTTCAGTACAGGATCGTTATGTTAAGTCACACGCTGAGCTCACTAGTAGTCGCAATGAACCATATTAATGTAATTCCGTCACTCGCATTAATTACTTGTATCTCGCGTTCATAACATGGGGCTAGTCGTTTATATTTTAATTGTATCTAATCCGTTTAAATTCCATTTGTAGGTATGAGTACTTATAGTAGATCTATAAGGAATGTATGAATTGTAAAATAGGTAAAAGATTATGACAACTTTGGTGATAAATGTAAGCATAAACTTAGGTGTCTTGGCCGTAGGCCATAGGCCAGGTCTTAAGTCTATTAAAAGACTATTTTAAGAACATCACTCTATGATTACTGTAAAAATTATATGGAAAACGGAAGAATAATGGAACACTTTTTCGTTGCGTCTCCACCCGTGTTAATTATGGCGTAATGTTATATAGCCTATAGCCTTCCTCAATAAGTGGACTATTCAACACAAAAATAATTTTTGAATTCGAACCAGTAGTTTCTGAGATTAGCGCGTTCAACCAAACAAACTCTTCAGCTTTATAATATGTATAAGTATAGAAGTATAGGTAGATATTGCTACCTCTCTCACAGTACGACCGGTGTTAAATAAGTAAAAAAAGACTGAAAATGACAATGGATATTTAGAAGCATTAAATAAAAAAAGAAATATAATTGGAACGCTGATTAACAGTAAAATAGTAGAGTGGTTTAGCAGCAAGCTGTCCGCTGTCGAGCGCGACGTGGGGGCGGTAATCCCACAAAGCGATGTCACACGCAGCGACCTCTGCTTTGATCCTCAAAGGGATCCTTCATTTAAATAAGTGCTTAATTTGTTACGACTACCTTTTAGTTTACCTTTGTCCATACAGTTTATATAATTAAATTGAGGTGTCTGTAGTGTCAAATAAATTACTTTTTACTAAATGCACTTGGCAGTATAATACGGTGCTTACAATAAAAAAAAACATTTAAGTACATTTTTATTTATCTGTTTGCTATGACTAATATCGGAAACGATTGAACCAACTTTGACTCCCGAACGATTTTTGAACTTTCACTTTTAGCACAAGTTATATTTTGTATAGGAACTACATAGTAACCCACGCGCGTAAAACCATAGGAGATAGAATATATTAATATCTAGCGACAATTTTAATTAAGTACCTCTATCTGATCTCAAATAAGACAGAATAAATAAACTTTTTAATAAGTAAGTACATACCATAGAAACAGGTAGGTACTATAAGAATTTTAGAGGATCCATACACATGTATCAGCGGAAGCTATAGACAAGATTCCATATAAATTTCTCCCTAGCAAAAACGTGTTGTAATTTTAAATGAAGAAGGCCGACCGATAATTGATATTTGCGGGTGAGAGCTAAATCGTCGAGCTGCGTGTTTACACACGATTACACCGCGGCCGAGCGATGCTCGCTTGTCTCGTGCGAGCGACTCCACAATAGCGGGCTGCTACATGAGTTACTAACGGGCGACTATGCGACTAATATTGCTTAATTCTATAGCGCCATCAAATTACTTCTTAACTTTTCAGCGATTGCAATAAAACTTGTACCGTGATATAGACGAAAATACAAACAAATTATTGCAATCGTGGAAACTTCTGTAGCGGAAGAAATATAACAATTTCTATTGTTAATACAGTTGGTGAATTTTATGACCACTTGAATTTACAGATACATTTATTATACTTTAAACGAGATTATTCTTCTTGGAAGGTTGCTTAGACTAAGAAAAATAGCCAGTCTGATCAAACTAACGGCACAAATTGATTTGTGCGCGCGTACGGGCAAGAGGTTATAATTTTCGCGCCACGCCGCGCCGGTTGCGCGCGAGCCCATGCTGCGCTGCCAACCGTAAAAAAGTGTTTTTTTTTAATAACCTCACAGTCACCACATGATTATACAAAGATAAATGTAGAATTTCACGTAATGTCAATATTTTATCGCTAACAACTGTATAAAATTAATGAATGTCTTAACATGCATCGATTTTTGTTCAATAAATATTATCATTTGTGAGACGTGGAGCATACGAAATTATCATCAAATGCAGGTACAAAAGCAAAATAATAATTGTAGTCCAGCACGCACATCCTATTTTCTAACTTGACGATGACGATAACGATGATTTTGATAGTTTATTCGTACATACCTAAAAAGGTAATTGGTTTCTTGAATGCTTTTTTCATCAGCAAGTGACACGCGAGAAAGACTCCTCATCATTTCCATTCCGCTTGTTACTTTTGAAGACGCTGTAAACAAAAGTTCGTTAGTACGGACAATTACTAGGGCGCCAGAGTTCTAAAGAGCATAGCTCATCCCACCGAACAATGTCTGCTCCACGTAGTAAAGAGGGAACACTAATGACTGCTGAATATTTTAGCGAGCCCCGCTGTACTTTTTGTATGGGCTTAAAAGGCTAGCATTTTCTAATACGTTTTCAGGTTTCCAGTGTTGGACAAAATAAAATATATTTTATACATAGTTGACTCCAATGAATTGTTGCTACGTAATCGCAACTTTATAGGTAGAGATAAGGTAACGAACGAAAGTGTTTTTAACAGATGTTCGTGAATCATATTTTTTAAAGGCTGTAGTTAGTAAAATTCATAATTTACACTGAAGTTATCTATAAAGAACATTCAGTGGCATGTAGGCGAACCAATACCTATGTACCTACCTACTAGTAGGTACTAATGTTTGATTAAGCTATACCTGAATTAGGCGATAAAAATGAACTTTATAAAAATAAAAAGTGTAGTTTTTACTAAACGTAAATAATAAAAAAATCGCTTCCCGTTTACCTGAGACGGCAGTTTGGTTGGTAGCCCTGCAAAAAAATAATGAATGGCAAAAGTTGTGTAAGCTTGCAGCCAATACATTTGATTATTATCGAATAAAAGAACCAATGGAGCATTGAATACAGAATAATCCAATTTTGAAGGGTTAGACGCCGTATATCGATTTCTTTGTTAATGGATTAAATGCCTAAGCTACTATTGGTATGAACGCATTTTTCATTAATTTTTTACTTTACAAGAAATTGCAAACATTGTTCTACAGGTCAAATAAGAAAACGGAATATAGGACGAAAATATGTATCTACAACCTACAACCCTTCCTTATACCTATCTAGGTATAATAAATAAATACATAAGAGGGTTAAAAGGTTTTTAAAAATACACTACTATTTGTAAGCGTTACTGTTAAAGCTGTTCAGATAAACAAAACTATTGGCATACTAAATTTACTGTCGGTATGTTTTTTGATTTTCCATTATCATACAATCATAATATTTCACGACCAATACACAGAATATTTATTTATTAAGCTTACATATAAATGACATATTCTTGGAATATTCTTTTAAGTACTTGTGTTATTGTTATTTAGAAAAAAAACTCAAGAGCCGTGAAATTACAATCCTCGTGGAATCCACGGGAACCACCTGATCGAACGTTTTCGTAACGCTCAGCCAGTGTGACCAATTACGGTTTTTATACACTATGGATAGAAAATCGGTAAAGCATTGGTTTGTGCGAGATTTGAACATATTCCTCTTTGAAACGTACAACCATCTGCATCTGTACTCACGTGGATTTGGCAAGGATAGTTAAGGACATCGAAAGTCCTTAATAGTGGCTTACATTTCAGCTCTCTATTGCGTCGCATTAGTTTTATAATGTCAACAATATACGAGTAGTTACAAGTGATTTTGGTCTTTTCCAAACCGACATAGTTGTACAATCGCGACGAAATGTTCAAATTGAAATTGTTTTATTCGTTATCAGATTTAAGTAAGTACCTATATCTGATGGAGAACACTGAGATTACATAATTAATTTCAAATCAGAGACAGACACTTCAATTTTATTTTCAAGTAAACCTACATGATGCCTTAATTGCCTTATAATACCTTATATACATATATATAACAATCCCGTGTCACGATGTTCGTTTGCGCTAATCTCCGAAATCACTGAACCAATTTCGATGAAATTTTGTAGATATCTATTGTTTGGTCCAACTTAAAAGATGGAATTTTTATCTTGATTGATAATCAAATTTTTTTGTTGCAAAATTCTTGTTTTCTTATAGGATAAACATCATGTTAGGGGATTTTGACATATTTGGCTTATAGATTTAACATATATGGAACCACGGCAACGCGTGGTCAGGTCCACTAGTTATTTATAAATATATACATAAGTATATCTATACAATAGCACAGTAAAAAGCAGGTGGTTTTATATTTGCATGTTAAACCCAAATGTATTCATAAATATATGTATAACCACGTCGGAAGAGGGTGGGTCCAAATCAAACCGACTTGTTATTTCAAATTACATTTTTCTGAATTTCTTTAGGGGAAGATTGTTTGCAGGGATTCTTAATAGAAACGTAACATTGAGATGAAAGAGAGCCATCGTTAGATGAAAAAATAAGCACGCGATATTGAGCTCTATTGCGGCGGGGTAGCGAGGCGGCGGCGGTAGACGAGCACGGTGTTCGGAAAGTCGTTTTTCGTCTCAACTGTTTTATTAATTTTCGTTTTCCACTCAATTCTTTGTTTTTCTTGTTCATTTTCTGTGCGGTTTTTGTTTTATTCCGCTTTGCGTTTGTAATAGAGTCCCGGTGCGAGCTACGAAGATGGATATTTGTTTCAGGAATCGGTTTCGCTGTTTTTCGGACATAAGTTGTTTTCCCGTTCCCGTTATGTAAATTACAGCTGTCTGTAACATGTATCCGGTTCCTGTCAACATATTTTCAATGCTGAATATATTAATTGATGACGTACCTACATGTATTCGGCATTTTTACTAACATTCTTATTTGGAAGTCACTGGCTGGAGTGGTTAATACTTTTTTTTATAGAAGCCATAGATAATCGACTGTGCTTTTTATGTTTTCTACATAATTGCTTTCTTTTCGCTTTTATTGAAATATTTATTGTATACAAGTATGCGTAAATTACGAGTATTAAACAAGTGTTCTACCTATAACTAAATCAATCCTGTTGTCACCATTATTTCATTATAAAAGCGCATCTATTATATGTATAAAAATCCCGTGTTACGATGTTCGTTTGCGAAAATCTCCGAAACCACTGAACCTATTTCAATAAAATTTTGTACATATTTGATCCAACTTAAAAGATAGGATAGTTTTTATAAAATAAATAAATACCAAATGTCAATTGTCAATAAATTTTTACATAAAATAAATTTTTGAACGCACGATATTTGGACATCATACAACTACGGCAACGCGTGGTCAGGTCCACTAGTGTATAATATAAAGTACTGTGGGTTGATTACCTTAGGATGTTACAGCGCATAGTGCCGTCAGCTGTCGCCATTATTAAGTGCGGCATATCGTATGGGTAACATTAATTTTATTTCTACTTTAACAATAAACAAAAATAAAATCGGTCGGTATTTTACTCTATGAGTATATCACTAAAACAAAGTCGCTTTCTCTGTCCCTATATGCGTATGAATGCTTAAATCTTTAAAACTACGCAACGGGTTTTGATGCGGTTTTGTTTGATAGATATAGTGATTGAAGAGGAAGGTTTATAAATATGTAAAATAATCATGGTATAGGGAAAGGGGAATTGTTTTACTCCAAATTTAACGCGTTCGGGCCACGGGCAGTAATGAATAAATCAAAACTACTGGGTCGATTTTAGTCATTTTTTCAGTGAGTGACATAGGCTATATATTTTATACCCGTGCAAAGCCGGGGCGGCCGCTAGTTTCTGTATATTTGGAAATATTAGCAATTATTGTAATGATAAATTTGGAAATGAAAATGAAATGTGCTGCTTATTTAAATTCATGTAACCGAAAAAAAGATAAGAATTCGAAAATACATTTTCATTCATTTAATGTAAGTATAGTTGTTTGTGTCAGGATGCGCTTCTCTCTTGCATACGTTACATAATACTTAGCTGTACTAAGAAATGAGATAAAACATTGATTATAATAATACATAGCAATAAAATATTTCAATGTTTTAAGTGCTTTAATATCAGCTTTGTACTCTGGTATATATGTAGGTAAGTACAAAAGTGAGGGATATACTCTCGTATAAAATTGAGGGATAAATACTGGAAAAAAAGACAGTGCTTCTTTGAGGCAAAGACAGGTGCGGCAAGTGTGCTACACCAGACGTGTGTGGCTTCTCGGCAGTTCAATCTTGGCACATAGCGGTATAGAACCTAATAAATTTTTACTGAGGTGCTAATTGCAGTTCGCAGGTACATTAACATTATATAATACTGATGTCATCGGGACCGTTCTATTACAAAGTGACATTAATATAATAATGGTTGCACATTCAAGTTTTCTCTTTAATAACTTCTCTATAAATGCGGTTATATTTAAGTACGTACAAATAGTTCATTTCTTACGATACATTAAAATTACGATAAAGGTACCTTCTACGTCTTCAGCATTATAATGTATCAAAGTCTTCTACGGAGCGTAATGTATAGAGCTGTGTAATATGATAATATTGAAAAACGCATATTATGTCTTCTAAACGTTAATCCAGTACCAACTTAAAACAGCAAAATAGCTTATAATTTTCAGTATATGTATGTAAGTATGTTGTAAAGGTGTAAAGTGTAGATAATTTAAAGTTTGTGTAATATTATAATTTTATTTAACACATGCTGTATAGTAATTTAGTGTGCGTAAAATAGAAGCCAGAAACAATCGTTGTATAAAATACTTTTCAGTTGAGCATTCTGTATCTCAATTGAAAAAACAATGTTATATTTATGATAGGTATAATACTTCTTTAGCTAAATATTTTTTCTTTTGATAAGAATAACCTCATAGTCAAAATAGCACAAGTACTTTAACGAAGTTTTAAAAGAAAATTATCGTTTGTCTTTTTCAAGAAAGTAACGTTAAGTGCAAAATTAACCTAAATGGGATCCATCAAAAAGTTTGAGAACTACAAGATAGATGTAAATAGAAATGCAAATTCATATTGTTTTACTCATTACAGGATATATTTCCATATACTTCAAGAAACTCAAATATTTTTGCTGTCATTCTTCGAATTAGGGAATAAATTTAAAAGCAGATAAAAGCATAACATACAAAAATAACATGGTATAGAAGTTATTAGAACTTTATGATTTCATGAAAACCAAAACAAAAACAAAAGTGGTATGATTAAAACGTCTGTCGGAATCTTGTTATAGATACGGAGATGTAGGCGTAAATCAGATTACGCAAACCGCAAGCTGATTGCTACTTCGACTGTATGCAAAGCTTTCTCCCGTAATACATACTTCTAACTTAAGAGTTATTCCCTGTATAAAGTACCTACACGCATTTCAATAGAATATGCGTTTTTGTAACGTAGTTAGCTCTTATATCGCAAGATCGTAGATAATAGCATCTACGATTCTTTAAGTTCGCAGCATTTCTATGGCATCGTAAAATGAGCGGCTCGCTGGCAATATATTTACAAATATAGCAAATGGCAATGTAACCGCATTTATGTTTGCTAACCACGCGCTTAACAACCAGCGCGCCTCAGGCTTAGCAACTTATTTTCACATAGACGTGCATGGTATCCAATAAATCACCGTACTGTGTATTGAATTTTTGAATAATTTAAGAGTCATTGTATCTATTACAATTGTATCTATTATAATATATTATCACGTTATTCGTCTTCGGGTTTTATTTATGTTCATTTATTTAGCTGTGTCCCGTGTGGGTAAAACTCGCTTTCACGCGTTCTTTAATATTTATCTGTTTCGGTCAAAGCTATTTTATAAACGGACAGCGTATATTATATACCTACATATTATGGCCGACATAAGGCGCACACATTGACATAAATACACGTTTCTCGCAAAACATTAATGTTCTTTATTAGATACCAGATCTGGTCCTCTACGACGGACAAACAGGCGTTGTGACCATTGTGCAAAAGGGGCCGTAAGAATTACATCAGACTGTTGTAGATATCAAATAACCCACAAAGCAAAAAAAGTATAAAGAACGTCCTATTTAGTACAACATGAGATGGTATTCTTCAAAATATGCATTTTTATATCAAATGACATGGCGCGTGCGGTTTTTACGTCGTTGATATTCAAAACTAGTCTACTAATATATTCCTGATTAGGTAATCTTTAATTTGAATACGGGGAATACCTCCAAATATAAGAAATGTAGTATTAATACACTTAAAAGAAATAATTTACATTAATACATTGAGTTGAATCAATTTGGATGCAATGAAATTATATGCGGCGAAGGTAACAATTACTACGTTGAGTCCGGTTACGGTTATATAAAAATGTATGAGCAAACATTTCCCAATTAAGCGTGAAAGAGAGTAAATGAAAGATCGGAACAAGCTATTTCCAGTACCGCCATTACTAAATTGAACGGCCTATCAGAAAGACACGAGACATTTAAAATAACGTGTTGCCATGTTTTACATTTTTATCGTTACCGAATTTTCATTATCTCTCCAAGCCTTATATCGTAAGAGTATCATCACCTTGGTTTCTTTTTATCATGAGACCATACTAGACAGATGCGGTTTAGAAGACGTGCGAATAGTATAGAACTGCCGGGAGTACGGGATTCCTCGTGTTCTTTCTTTTCACTTTCAGGCTCATGAGATCCTAGCATGATTTACAGATACTGGTACACATATAGATCACATGTCAATTTAGCCTCGTATAGATTATGTTTATGATGAATACTTCATTAAGTGTATGTAGATATTACCTTATAATGAATAAAACAATTTGAATTTCTTCCTTTCGTTCCTATGTTCGGCACGGGCTTCATGCCCTTGTGGAAGGTTTAGAGCATACTCTCCCATGCTACTCTAGTGCGGATAGTGGATATGTATACAGGATATGCCTGCCTTTAACGCTTCCGACGCGGTTTAAATATTGTTATCTAACGAGGTCTAATCTAACGAATGGAGGGGAGGGAGGTAACAATTTGGTCCAAGATCTTAATTTACTCCCCGCAGTAACGAAACACGTTTTGTCACTGACAGTTATGATGTGCTCAATCGCTATATTCCTTCAAGAGACAGGTTAAAGTGTACTAAATGTCTCCTTAACTTGATCTCTAATCTCTCCTTATTTCCCTTTTCCTATTCCTACGTTGTGGTATAAGACTACTGGTAGCATTTGCATAGTTTCTGTCTATACTCAAAGCGTCACTGATCAAATGTGCACCATGCCCATTTTTTCTTCCACACAAGCTCCATACATAAAGAGTTTTTGTATAGTATTGTGTTGTTACCCATCCAAGAGCGCACCGTGCTGAACATTTCTTAATGTTACAGATCTCTTGCCAATTATATCCGCTTTATAACGTGTTTCACAGTTTTACTTCCAATTACACGTGTTAAATTAGTTTAATATACTAATGACCATCCGGTCCCGAATGTGGGAAAATCGTGTCAATAAAGTAATTTCATTTATGTACTGTAAAACTGTAATTTAATTATACATTACTTAGTCTAGTGTTAATCGGAGCTTAGTGGTATATTATTTTTATTACTGTCTAGCACGTGAACAGCCATAACTATGCCGAAATATTGTGCAACAAATACAACTATGCAATTCGAATACTTTTACACTGTAGGTACCTACAACATGCAGTTCTGAAAGCGACTTTTGTTTCCAATTTAACAGATTGGTTTAATGCATTTTAACATTGTTTAGATACATACATTTTAATTGAGATAAACAATGGAGAAACGACTAGACTAAACTTACGCCGTTCTATTCATTTATTCTTTGTTCTGAATCAGTATATTATTAACAAATATATAATCCATAATTAGAAACCCGTTACGGATTTTTATTTGATGTCAACTTTAAAACATTAAACTTTATTTATTGAATGGCTAAAACATGTGCAGGTACCCACATACAATCTCTTACATTCTGAATGTTTGAAAGACAAGCAAATATTCCTTGAATTCAATAATGGTTAATTTTATTCATTATAATTATATATTATAAACAATTGGTCGTAGAGCCAAACATTATTTTTATAAATATTTTTATCATTCACATAAAAATAACCGTAAGATACGTACCTAGGTATTCACATAATCCTTGCGTGCTCTATACGGTGATGATGTAAGCGGTTCAAAGATGTGAGGGTTGATTAATAGTCATGCATTAACTGCGGTCCACATTACCAACTTATCTCTACCACACGCTCAACCGATCATGTATTGCAACTCTCCGTTTAAATATTCTCATGTTGTGGTTGAACTGTATAGGTAAATATTATTTACCCGAAGTTCATTTGGCGGTTATGAAATTGGATATTTATGTTTGTTAATTATGAACGAAACTTGTAAGCTCAATCTACAATCTATAAATAAAATCTCTAATCAAATAGTTTCAATAAACATTTTCAGTAATAATAAATTAATACCCACAGATTTGATTTATTAACCACATATTCATGAGTATTTTTATTGTAGAAGATGTCAGACGCAGGTCTGCAAGGATATTTAGCATTCGTTGCGTCCTACCTACCCCGTTAGGGACCTGGCGCGATGGTACAAACTTGGTGGCTCTATCAGATAATTCAATACGAGTTCCCAAACTATATACACTTTAATACATTAAGGTATAATTAGCTACGAAAATTAAAAAATGTACACATATTTCATTACTTCAAAGTATCGTTTAATATTGTCTTCGCGTGCATGTAAATGTTTACGCTCTTTTAGTTTTAAGCAAGCTTGAATAGACGTCGGCAATAATTAGTAACACTTCGGCCAATTTCCTTTTTGTACATCAACACTTCATTAGCGTTAGTGCACACGTAATGAAGATAACATAATACGTAAAAATAGCACCCTGAGGTAGTTATATTCTGATTTGAAGTAATTCAAATATTAACTATAATAGTTGGGAATGAAAACAGTCTTATGCAATAACCCCTCATCAGAGCAGTCTTGTCTCTGGCAATGCCAAACGCATTATTCAGCTACTCATAGTGACAATGTCTTATTATTTTCTCTCTCGCACGTTTTTCCTCGACACGGTTACGGCTGGAAGGAGTTAAGTGAGACGCTTGTTGTGAAAGAACCTAGTCTCTTGTTGTATTGTGTACGAATAATAACTGACTCATATGATACATAAAACATGAACGCATCCAATAGCTAATTGTCTATGAGATCAGCAAAATAAAATGAAAATCCTATCAGTAATGTAAAGATAGAGATAGTGGGCACTCGGTACTTTTTGCCTACCCCTTTAGAGACCTGCCGTGACCGCACAATAATAATAATTTCAACAATTACCAGTGCACTAGATATACACAGGTTCCAATAACGACACGAGTTGGCACTGGAGCATGCCCTTAACACCAGTTTTTTTTTAAAAACGTTTGACTACGAGCACATCTTTTCATAAGCGATTCGTGGATTCGATAACAATTTTCATTTCTTACATTTTAATGTGCTACTAGTAGTGTCTGTTATATTAAACTAGCTATTGTCGCGGCTTCGCCTGCCAGGAAATCAGTGTGTCACAAAGTTTTTCACGCGTAAATGCCGCCCCCGCTAGAATTGCTATACATGCTATTTACGCTATACATGCTCCACAACGTCCGCCATCTTCCAGTGAAAGTCTCATCAAAATCGGTTTAGCCGTTCCGGAGATTAACCCATATAAACAGAGAGAAGGGGCGCGACGCGGACGCAGGCTCGACATGTCCAGAAAAGACCGCTGGCCCATGTATGCTGGCCATGGATTCATGTAGTATAAAATACAATTTTGATCTATATTAAATAGCAAAGCCAACGAACGTATTTATTTAGATAAGGATTAATACTGAACAGAAGAAAATAACGTAATATTTTTAATTTAAATTTTGAACATAAAAATGGGTATTGTGAGTTAACCATAAGATATACAATATGCCATCGCCGACTTTTCTGTAGTATTTTTATAGATCTACAATTCTCTTGTACGTTATTTTAGTGTATTTCTGCTTCTTTACGATGCGCACGCAAGGAAAGCTCTCAAAACAAAAATATGTATTTTACCATTTTTGCAACATTTATCATTGCTACTCCACTGCTATTAGTCATAGCGTGATGTTATATAGCCTATAGTCTTCCTCGATAAATGGAATATTCAACACGAAAAAAATATTTCAATTCGAACCAGTAATTCCTGAGATTAGCGCATTCAATCAAACAAACAAACAAAATCCTCCGCTTTATAATATTAGTATAGATTGTGATAAACCGAAGAACGATGACTAAAACAGGCATGAACTTCTGTGTGTGTATGTATACCTTATAATGAAGAATACACTTTGAATTTAAATTTATTAGAAGTCGACCATAAATGCGATGTTATTTTTGAGGAATATGGTCGCCTGTAGCGTACACGAGTTACAATTTAACAACTTAACAAATATCATGTTTATTGTATAGTATTGTATTAACTGTATTGTAATTTTAAATACATATTCTTTTAATCTATTGTATGTTATGTTTTTGTAATGGATTTTTTTTGTATCAATTGTTTTATCAGTCGGTCTACCATATGTTATTATTCTGCCTACCGCTCTCACCGAGTCAATATACTTAAGCGATACAATGATATCTATACAATATCCATGTATTACATATCATTTAACTGCGTAGCAGTATTTGCATGAAAAAAATGCCCTTGAAAATTCGTGGTTTTATTTTAGTAAATTGAAAATCTTTTGGCAGCGTTGATAATAATCAATGTATATAAATACGTATGTACATATGTAAAAACTTTGAAGGATGTTATATTTACAAATCTGGTTGCAGTTAATCAATACAAAGGTTTTTTTAATCCGGCTCTCCTTTTCTTTCCTGTAGGGACTTGAATTTTTAAGAATATGAAAATTCGAATTTTGAATTAACTGTGACATTTTAACAATATATTACGTACTATTACAAATTAATTATTGAAGAACAAATGAAATCACTTCTCTGCAAACATATACATAAAATATTCTCAATGAGAACAACACATTCATTGTTCTTACATGGGCACTAATCATATCCCTTTCTGGTGCTGCAGTGGGGTATACTGGCGATGCGGTTATTGATATATGTACGAGTACATAGGAGTAAGTGTGTAAAGCAATTGTACTAGTAATTGTAAGGAAATTTACGCAACCGTCCACTATATTTCTATTTACATAAGAATAGCTTCGATACAAGGCTGGGTCAATTGAATGGATTAGAAAAGAGGGTAAAGGTTAAAGACATTTTAATGAGATTATTAAGTGTCGCTTCGTGTTGATCTGATGTCCAGAAATCAGTGCAAGAAAGCGGAAACGTGTACGTTGCTTAATTGGCTGTTTACAAACGGAAGAAATAATATAAAAATACTGCAGGGTAATTTGTACCCGGCGCAATAAACACCACCATAGCGGAGTGGAAAATTAGCTCCAAAATTCTTTTACGAATATAAATTATGCTTTTTACCTTCAGTTGTTTGAATAGTAAAGGTAATATTGTAAAATAGGTATTACAATATATCATATACATTTTATCTAAATAAGAAAATAATTCTATTACATTTTATTAGAAGGAAGTAAGTAAGCATTCATTGTGAAGTTAATACTAAAATTCACAAATTAGGAATACGTGAAATTAGTTTCCTCCTTTTAAAGTTTTTAGAATTAGGTAAAAGGCAAATCGGTATGCTGATATACATAGTTTGTAGTTCTATTTAAATTAATATTAATAAGTACAAAATTAGAACATAAGATCTCAATATATTGGGCTACCAAAATCCATTGTTGGATATACCTGTCTTTGACAAACATCGCCGAACTCAGCATGGATCATTTGCAATGCTAAAGGATGCCAGAATTTAAATTATCATTTTTGAAATACCTGTAGGATAAAAACAGGGGTGACTATGTTTGTAAGAATGATCAGTGCCGTCGTCAGGTAACAGCAAAAAGGACCAGTTGAATGAGAACCTTTTTAACACGCTTTTTATCTCTTCTCTTTGACCCTGTTAACGACAGAAGCAGAGCGAGCCGCAAGGACACGCGTGGTAATTTGTTATACTAATCAGATTCACTTAATAAACGTCCAAGTGTAACATTTATATATGTACAAACATAGTAAAATGTGGTGAAGTGTAAACGAAGTGTAAACTCAATGTTTTAGAAATATTCCGTGATCTAACTTTCACAAAATAAAGTAATGCATTTTTAATAACCATTGAAATACTATGTAAGTTGTACAGATCGAAGTTATTGTGACTAAAAATTTTATCAAATTGCTTTCAGTAAACAGCATACATTTAAACCCATTTTATGCAGCTTTGTGGCATATAAAACTCGTAAACGAACTCAACATTAACTTTTAATCACTGCCGCAGCCATACGCTCGCGTTGTTGATAGCATATCGCTATATTGCTATCAACAACTCAACACTATTATATCTTAGTTATTATTTAACTTTTACTTTAACAGAAGGTCAGTGTACCGTACTTACAACCTATATAGATTTTTCTTTTATCGAATGATGTAAACATTATAGTAACCAATTGCCACACTGCAATAACGAAGTAAAAAAGTCGAATATAATTATTACGAGTTCGAATGGCTTTGTGAAACCAACAATTTGCCTCCGTCGAGGTCGAGGCTGTTTTCCAGGTAAATTATTATTTAATAAAAAAGTCAATTAATATTAGCGCTTGTAATATGACTGACAGATTAAAAACACATTTGCATGAAAGCCAAATTTGAGAGTATCATTTGAATGAATATTTGTCCAATGAAGGCCATTAAAAATAAGAAAAAGTAAGAAGTAAGAATATGTTAAGCTTTCGGAAACTTCGATTATACTGGTCTTACGTACGTGCTATGCCTAAGAACGCTGGAGTATTCCTATTACATACTTCTTAAAAATAATTTTAAGTAAGTTTTATTAACGAAAAAACAAATAGCTGTTTACATAATGATAGTACAATATAAGAACGCGACAAGCTATGTTGGTATTATAAAATTTTATTTCGAGTCGCGCAATTGTCAATACTATGCAGCTTACAATTACATAACTACAGCGAAGTAGGGTATGGATGTTATTGCTAATATTGCAACGAGCACGTGATCATGTGAAGGTTGGAACTGAGATTTAATAAGAAAGTATCACGTGCTTATTAACACGTTAGCCGATTTGTCAGCAGGGCTTGTTGTGTAATTCATAACTTGATCATTAATATTGCAACGAAGCACGTGATCGTGTACATGTTTGTATTAAAGGTCGGAACTGAGATATTGTAAGAAAGTATCCGGTGCCTAAGAACACGTTAGGTAGCCGATTTGATAGCAAGGCTTGATCATTAATGTGTCAGTGAATACCTTAAAACATATATGTTCATGTGTCACACAAACTGTTATGCCAGATATAAATTATAATCAAACGGTTTGATGTTGTTTCGATAAGCAAAATTTCGTGTTTCAACTTTTGATCGTTTTCTGATTCATAAGGGACAATAAACGTACATGGGGCATGAAAGCCGCTGCTATATTTTATTTGATAGAGTAGTAATCTTGGGGTATAAGGGCCTCTACTATTTTCCGATTTATACGAGGGTAGAAGGCCTTAAGTTGTATCCTTAAAGTATAGCGTTTTACGCTTAGACTATGACGAAAGTTGTTTTTGTTAAACATAAATATTACTGCGGCATACGATGTGTTGTGTAAATGATATAATTTTATGTTAGTAGTAATTTTCAGTACCGATTTTTGTACGTCAAGTATGAAATAGTATTTTATAATTATCTACAGTGGATTCAAATTCGCAAGTCATACTTTAAGCGTTAGAAAGGCAGGTAATAATTAAATTAAAGGACATTTTAAAAAGCAATCTAATTTCCTTGACAATTTGTGGCTTAATAATATGTCTAAAAATGATTCTTTCATTATTTTGACACAAAGTAGAATTTTATTCAAATCAGTTGCAATGTATCAATTACTATGAATGTTTAATTGAGAAATATGTATATTCATACAATTATTTAGCGCTTTAAGTTTCCCGTTCGATTAATAGGGAAATAAATTTCAGAGCTTGTAAAATACACAAAAGAAAATAGAGCCAAAGTTTGTAATTAATTATTTTACCTCCAACAAACTTTCAAACTGGAACTTTTAATACTGTTTTTTAAAGAAGAACAGAATAGTTGATTCCTATATTTTGTAAAAAAAAATGTTTCCGGTTACTTTCGTATAACATTAATTTGTTCACGTTATAAACACTGATAAGTCTTAGCGGCAGCCCTGAAATTTCTATATTGCTCGATCATAATATATCTATTGTGTATATGACAGATAATTACTGCGCTGCCATGGTTGGGAAGTACGGTTAAATGGAACATTTACAATGGAGGTGCACAGTAGCGTTAGAAGTAAAACAGTATTGTTACGGTATAGTACAATATCAATGAAACCGTGGCGTAATTCTTGCAATACGAAATTAATTACGAGAATAATGGTCGCCAATTGATTGTTTTGCGCCATTGTTAATTGTACCGAGTACATGTATACGTAAATGCAAAGAAGAATACTCACGGTGTCATGTTTGTTTAATAATAAATAATTCAGATTATGAATGTTGTGACGAGAACGATAAAAAATATTGTTCAATCTAAATTTAAAATTATCAATTGTTATGTCAGGTTTTACAGACGACTATTAAATTAAATATCATTGGGAACACCAATAAAGAGTTGTCCATAATTTATAAGGCGGAATTGGGCCAACACGCAATGGGCCAGCGTGGCGGATATTAGGACAGTCTCACACATGGCTGTCTGATTTAGAATTAGACACTGAAGTATGCCAATGTTATGGTAACTGTTTGTACATTGTATATGTATGTACAAAGTATAACAAAATAAATTATACACGTACTTTTATTTCACCCAGAAATAGCACAAATAAACATATAGGTACATAGATTTTTGTCCTGGGTGGGAGTAGAAATTACGACCTCGGTTTTAGCCGTCAGACCCTCTAACAAGTAACCAATAAGCAATGACGTTATTCTTCTTATTCTGAGATGATAGTCATACAATAGACGATACAATTATGATGATACTGCAGAGTGTTTAATGTTACCGCACTTCATGGACATCTGTTAGAATCCAATTTTAACCACAATTTAATTTTTTTCCTCTAACCGGTTCACATCTCATACATCGATTATTTATTAACAGGTAATTCCACGCTAAACTATAAAATAAGGATAAAAAATAAGGATGATAAAAAATATTTGAATGTAAGGAAAAAGTATTGAGGTAAAAAATGTAGAAACCACTTTATTGAAGTACTAATTAAATCACATCCATAAAAATTGATTGAGAAAACATTTCGTGACGTAATTACATAAAATAATATACGAGTATATTGCCACAATCTACCAAGCACTTGCTTGCAATTGCACTAACCGGCAATCGTTAGAAATGAACGATATTCGTAAAAGCTATAATTTGAAATCAAAGGCGGCTGGGGCTTTAAAATACTATAAATAGCATGTTGACCTTGCATCAACTGTTCAACCGTCATAACAATGTTTACAAGTCAGTGATTAACTCAATTCATTGAGTGCATTGTGCACTTTTTTATGACAAAGGTTGAGAAAAATATGAGGTTCAATTCCAATGAGCGTAACGACTTTTTTAAGGTGGTAATGTGAGTGGATACGAATTTAAGCCAATCTATTAAGATAGATTGACGAGGTATTTTACACACAACGTTCTAGAATACAATAAAGGAAATCTAGAGCCAAATGGGATTGACCTGTTTTACCCATGAATCTTTAACGTTTAGTTATGGTATTTATCTGTAATAAAATCTGTATAAAACCAATATACATTTTGATAATCCGAAATCCATTGAAACATTTAAATTTTTGCAATAAATACTCCTGCGAATGTATATAGATCCGGTAGAAATATCATCACAGGTTTTAGAACCGGTTCATTTGTTCGCGATATAATTTAAAAATAAAATATTTAATTTAAAGTTAATAAAGGAAATTTGTTAGTTACAATGTTACAATACATTATATATACACGTTTAGAGACGAGCAGCATGCTATACATATTTACCGCTATTTCGTAAGTTTGTTCTGTAAACAGACGTTCTGGACGTGCTAGCAGTAACTTATCCAAGTATCTTGTTTTGGTTTGGAAATTGAAGCGGTAAATGTTTCATGATATGAAATGTTTCAATATTATTTTCCAAGTATTTTGTACCAGTCCCGTTGAAGGGCTTGTGACTTACGTGGATTTAGATCGCGACGCGCGACCCGCGCGCGGGTCCTTTGAAGTGCGACCGCTTTAATAGGTAATCGGCGACTCCTCTTGAGCGTTTCCACGATGTCCACATTCGCTGTCAATTTTGGCTTTGTGGCTTAAACGAGTTCTCGAGTGACGAGTGATATTATGCTATAAAAATGTGTCTACACGTTTTGAATACGAAAATTAAATGTTTTACTTTAATTGATAGTATTATAAATACATATATAATACTTACATAAAACTGCGGTTTGTTAATTCGACTTCATTGGAATGGTAAAAAATCTGCTACTTTCGTTTCTTCGTAATGTCTCCGAATTACCGTACTCAACACATTATTATCATTGTCCTTACAAATGTTTTTACATTATTATAGTATATTACATTTTTAGTAATTGCATTGAAGGATCCTGATTTTCTTGCACAGTCGTAAAACTTGACTGGCAACCAAACCGGTCGTGTGGGAATTCCTATAGATTAAAACGCTACGGACCTGACGAGGGTCGAATATTTTCCCAAACAATTCTATAAGCGACAAAGACATGCGCAAGTAAACTGTCTTAGTTGTTAATATTTATAATCCCTTGTTGCTTTACTGTGCTTATGATTGAACGTGGTACTAGGTCATGTAGACAATTCTTATATTAAATTGTCTCTACAGGTCTCCATCGATTTAGAATCTTTGGTATTTTAGTATGTATGTATAATAACACAATATTACACTTAATATTGCTGCTTGCCAGCAGATATATTAACTGAATAATCGAAATTATTCATATCTGCCTGATCAGCTGTCGAGGTTTTGAACCTAACTTACACAAGCCAGCAGAGTGAATGTTGAGTCAAATGGGTTATTTTTAAACTGACAGCTAAACGAATAAACGCTACCATTTTTAAACATAAATATTTACATTATGATGCAAAAAGTTTAATATGGATACACATTACAACACGTAACAGACTTGAGTTTTAAGTATTGTCACCGACAAAAGATCAAATTCAAATCGTGTAGCATGATGATATCATCTTTTTTCTATTTAATTTTTAAATTAAAACTGTATGCTGAAAGAAAGCCACGAACTTTTAATGTTAACTTTGGGAATTGAACCTACGTGACTTACATTTATAACAGAATTTTCTTTAAAATTGAGATATACCGTCTATGCGAAAAATTCATGTTACACTCATTAATTGCTTTAAATAAGTATCTCTCTTTTAAGTTTTATGTTTTAAATTCAAATGGAAACTGTACCAATTTATCCATTTAAATTAATTACTATTAATTTGAGCAAAATATTTGAAAATAACTGACGTGAATGATGCCACTGACGAAAATGCATCACAATCGAAATAATGGATATTATTATTACAGCTTCGATAAATCCATATAGTGTTGTTTGCGAATGTCTATAAAAGTAAGTACCTTCTTTTGTTGAGTGTACTCTATATACATACACTTTACTTATATATATAGTGAATAATAATCCTAAAGTTACTAAAGTTACCTTCAGTTCAGTTAATTAATACTACCGCCTTAAGGTTCTACAATAAACTTAGTCATCAAGGTAAATTAAACCAAGCTCAATTTCAAGCAGTTTATGTGAAGTCGTAACTGTGTTGGGTATTTACTATTGGTCCTTCCGGATTATCGAAAACCGCGACTAGTAAATACTATTACTACCCGAGCTACACGGTTGGTAACTGATATGACTACTCGACCAAATTTAAACATGCACAAATTTGGACATTCACGTTTGATTATCATAAAAAAATATCACACCATACACGAATTCGTCATCATTCGTCCCACATAATTTGCCCCTTATTGGCTTCCAATAGGAAATAACAGGGAAAATATTAGTTAGTTTTCAATTGGTCATAGATATGTAAAACATTAATGATAATAACTAATAATTGAGGACAATTCGACGCACCGCTATCCGGTTAATACGAGACTAATCAAATCCGCCTATGTTCATTCAAAAGTTAGCAGTAGGAAATTTCTGTATGACCGAATGGAGTACCGCTAACGGTAGTAAAATGCAGTCGGTTACTATATTGCGATAACGTTGCATGGTTTTACTGACATGATTAATACGGGTCCCAGGTGAGAGAATGCTTTCTGAATTAATGTCACAAGGCTGCAAACTAAACCTCACTAACTAACGACAGTGAAGCGAAAAGCTATTTGATTTTGGTGTTGTAAATATTAAACGGCTATATTCCCTTTTTTATGAAGTGATATATGTATAGTTAAGTGAAAACACATTTTGCAAATGGCAAATAATTGGACAGTAAAATTTTGATATCACGAAAACAGTTTTCGATGTCGACTACAGTGTCAAAAAATAAGTCAGTTTTCCTAACGTTTGTCCATATTACTCAAAATAGGAACTTTTCAACAGATTATTATTTTTCTTAAATGAAACTTACTGATATAAACGGAGATATATATATCATATTTGTATCCTCATAGGGACAGATTTAAATGGCTGTATACATAAAGTTTAGATGCTGTAAAATATAATTATTTTTTAGAGAAAACATACAGTCTAAATACATAGTTGTTGTCATCCAACGTAATATATTCTAGCGTTGACTTGAATTATGTCTAAACACAACTTCACGTAAATTGTTTTTAACAGAGATAAGCGATTGGGAAATTAGAACTCGTGTGCAACACATGTTGAGCCTGCGTGTGTTTCTACTTGTAGCAATATGATTTGAACAATATGGCTGCTCTGTATATCTGTCCATAGATATATCTACAGAAATAATACAAAAATGTATATTAATATAACTAAACATATTATTGAATCTTTATTAACTTAACGTCTGTTTGCATTTTCTACAAGTCAACCTATGCTGGCGATACAAGTAGAATTAGTTCTAGTTCCTTGATTCAAACTCTTATTACTTTTAAGTGAAATGTGACTTTTAAAAGCGCTCTGAAGCAATATTAAGTTAGATTCATATAAAACATTTCCATCAAAAACGTTGTCCTTTCGATAAGGGTGAAGATTATTATAGTTTACGTTTCCAATCAGTCATTAAGAGTAGTTATACTGCAGCACGATTAATGTGCGCCGGAAATACAATGATTATGTACCCTCTTATCGCTCTAGCACTGGATATGGGTTTCTCAAGGTGAAAGGGGTCGGTTATAATGTGTCACACGTGCCATGAGAGGGTTGGGGAATTTCACACGCCTTTAAGAGCGTTCTAGAGATTTCTAAGGTGTGTAGTTTCCTTAACGTAATAGATTCCTTAACGTAATAGATATGCTATGAGAGAATTCAATTTTTTCGAAAATGTGATTTATGTAAATTGTACAAATTGCTCATTATCTAATCAAATACTCACACTGCATTTGTATGGAATATTTGTGTTTAATAGCTATTTTAATGACAATCCAGAGATAATACTATTATTATTTATTGATAAGCTTATTGATTTTCATTGTTCCCACTTTACTATAATTTCGTCAATTGTTACAATATTATATTATTATTATTAAGAATATTATAAATTCTTGAGACGAGATCTTACAGATGAGCAAGTCGACTTTTATAAAGTGTTTATTATTCGGCCACATCTCCAATAGATTCCAAAATTGAGAAGGATACCTATTATATACCTATTATATACCTATATATGGCTATAGCAGCTGTGGTCTGTCCCGCTTGTTTATAAAATAGTTGACAGCACACGTAATAACTTCGAAACTGCATAACAACGGTAAAGATTGGAACGTGGCCGTGATAAAGTACATTTTCATGTTTATGGATGAAAACAAGTTAGAGTACAATTTGCATATTATTACGAGGCTATGTTGAAGACAAGTTCACGACAATCTTGTTTAATTGACCCAGACGCTTTCGACGATTTTGCCTCAATAGTGTATTTGCAGTTTGTTTACAATCAATAATGATTACAAAAGGACACTAGGAGATTACTAATAGATGAAAAACGAGATGCCTTTATTGGTAATTACATGATTCATTATCTTAGCATTACTTCGAAGTGACGAAAACGAGAGCCGCCAGGCACTGTACAAGTACATGCTTAAAATGTTTTGAAAAAAAACGCGTCAGATCGTGCTCCAGTATGAACTTTTAGAAATATATGTTAGTCGCCAACTCCCCTGTCGAATGTTTTTAAATCGCCCTCAAAGCCCCGGAGGAATTTTAACGATTGTGTCTGTTAAGGATATAGGATAGGATTATTAAAAATATAATATATTCGTTGTAGTAAAATTCACTGTTGTTCACATATATTTTTTATTGACACTTATTTACAAGAATGACATAATAATAAAACAAAATGAAATATAAAATACTTCTTTTTTTAAAATTCGAAATTAGAACTGAACAGTGTCTAACGAAAAAAGGCACCGGCTGTTTAACCGCATTAGGGTAACAACAACATAAACCCAGTGGTTTTTGTATTAAATTTAGATTTTTATTTAAATTACCCATCATTTGCAATAGCACGAACGATTTTTATGATCAGGAAGGAAATTCTTTTCTTAACTTACACAGAGGTGCTAATTGCGTAGTTCTATTACTATGTACATGATCTCTAACGTCTGTTCATTTGGAGTTTAGAGACGTTCTTGACTTCATTAAAATTTACACACCAGACATAGATAAATCAAGATCATTTGGAAACCGGGAACATGACCGTGACAGAGAAGCTGTTTGTGAATGAAAACAAGGTACAACGCTATTTGCATAATTGCGATACACCCTCGTCAAGATACGCTTACGCCAATCTCGATTAATAATAAACTCAAATGCTGACGACGATCACAATACTAATTCTGCGATATAATTTATCTCTGTGGTCTTTGTCTAGTTTTAAGTTTCAGTTCTTGTTTTCATTTTCAAATGCCTTGTTTCTGTTATTTATATGAAATATTATGTTTGAAAACGTTGTTCGGATGATGTCCTCTAACTTCTGAAATGTAATAATTTTAGGTAATGACTCTATGGTGCTGACCAAGTGTGAGTTAGGAGACTTCCCACATCATACAATTTATAGGAGACTATGCATACTGCTTCACAATGTATGGTTTTATATTTAATCTTTAAAATCTTTAAAATACACATAAATTTGTAAAGGCAATGCCGCTCTGCTTTGAGGTAATATACAGTGTGCTTCTATTATAAAAGATCTTATACAATGTACAGCTAAGAATATAAGCATTCCGTTAGGATATACTCGTATCTAGGAAAATTTGTGAAAAATTACAAGGGAAGCAGAGATCAGAATTTGTTTTTTATAATGTTATTGACATCAATGACTCGTGACCCATTGGCATATTGTCCCAGATACGGATTCCGGTTTGATTTGTGATCAGTTTACAATTGCACAGTTTATAATAAATTGCCGTGAGAATTGCGTCATTATGTTTTTCTTTGAGTTCCTTTTGTTTTACCTTTGAACGTAAGAAACTGACTTTTTAATAATTGTCTAATAATTTTGCAATAGTTTAGCAACTACGAAGAGTTTCTTTATCAGTAACTAGCAGCTATGAAGATAAAGTTTTCACAAAGTATTCTTGTTATTTGCGACTTCATTTTAGAATATATTTTGACGTTATCATATGTAGATCTACAGAATAATGAACGAAGAAATTCGTTTGTAGTTAAACCATATAGACAGACAGCTCCACATTATGTTATTTAGATCAATTTACGCTTGCCACTGCGTCCGGGCTTCGATTATATATAAGTGAATGTAATCGAAGTGCGGACATAGCGCGCTGGAGCATGTAAGTAATCATGAATGTCTAATCACGCCTTTGTTATGGCCAGACGCGAGTTGACGGAACCGGAAGTAGCGTAATGGGCGCAATCTATCGTGTAAGAATGTATAACATAATTGTTCTATTCACTACTGGTGTTACGTTGATTACATGATTTTTATAATAACGTCTATGCAATCGATGTATTGAAATCAAAGTACCTATCAATATTCATCAACTTACATTTAAGAACGAACCTTTATGACATAACATATTCATTTAAAATTTAAAGTTCATTGACCTAAAGTAACTGGTGTTTGCCGAGTGGCCGACATTCAATTCTTTTTCTGTTTTATATAATTGCTTGTTATATGTATGTGTGACACTACTATACAGTTTTATAGCTCTTACTTACTTTAATCAGTACTTACTTTATTAAGTAGCTACCAAAAACAAACCAAAAATCCGATGTCACATAAAGGAGAAAAGGTACCGAAGGTTTTGTCTTTACCTACAGATTTACATATATCGTAAAGAAAATTGAGTATATAAATGCAGTGATCTCTTGTATAGACATTTTAACTCATGTGACCCAATTCCAGGATAAAGGTACGAGTGTATGTATGTATACCATTTTTCGGTTGAATTTCGTTTGTTGACGAAATAAATTACCATCCAATTTTCTATCCGATTTACTGTGGAATTTTCGTAAGGAATAGCCCAAAACATCGTGCCTTCGCTGTTTTATTATTTCTTAACTTTCGTTTTGTCGGTAATTTTTATCGGCTTTATATGAATTATGTTGAATGAACAATATTCACTAAAGGATTAAAATACATTATATTGCATTGTGAGACTTCAAACTATATATATATATATATTCCTTAAATAATAATTTCTGAAGTACGTTAACGAATGGCGGAGTTACTTAACTTGTGATGTAAGGAAATAGTGCGCAATCTAGGACTAACATGCAGAGTAGAGTTATTACTCCATCCACACTCATAATTATAGGGTTTGCTTAAATATGTTGAGTTCGAAGGACAGCTATTATGTAGAAATGGTTGGTCGTTAATTGAGCTGGTAATATGGGGATTCGTCGTTTCGTCGCAATATTTAGAAAATATTTCTTATTTCATATTTTCTCATTTTGTACTATGAAGTGTTAGTGAAGTTATAAGGAACAAAGTCTATTTTTTTATGTATAACTAAACATAAATTCTCGTAATATATTCGGTGAAATACCAAAGATGGTTTTACAAGAACACTAGGATGCGTGTTTGTATGTTCTGTCCAGAGACGGCAAGAGCCTAGTCTAGGGAACTAATTGATTTACTCTTAAATTAAAAACTTATTTCTTTGAGCTTGTCATAAAAAACATGTCTTTCGTATCACCGTAATACTTAATTATAACATTTATAACTTACGAATATAATTCGTATGCTAGTAACGTACAACATTCTATACACATTAAATGTAATTAATAATAATTATAGTTTCAGATCTATCATGTATAATAAATTATTAGCTATTGAGATTTATTTTAACAGGAGTAATATGTATAACGTTTTGCAGTAGATACTACTGTGAAATTATGAAAATCAGTAGACGTTATTTGGTTGAGATTATTTAAGATTTTAACCACGGAACGTCTATGAATATTTAATTAAGATCGACTTCACGCAAACTTGTGGCTGGAAGCGTTGTCGTTGAAATATATTCTGAGATCTCTGAACAACTCACTTAATGTTTTGGAGTTAGAAATCTGTAACAATAATAATTATTTCTACTCTCGCTTAAATAAACACCTCGAGATGTTAATACTCGTAATTAAAGGGAACAGATCATAGGACGCCCTTCAATTACAAATGAGTAGAAACCTACACACCATAGAGATATTATAAAGTATATAAAATTATAATAATCATAATACAGGAAACTTACATAATAATAAAATCTTTGATTAGGTAGCATGTACTCGTATAATATTGTTTTACAGGGGTGTTTCTTATCTTGGTACCGATTGAGCCATGAATATTCCATTTTCACGATTCGCTTGAAAAGATCTTTATCAATGATGATAGCGTTATAATTTATTTGTCACTGTGAAAATCAATTTTTCTGTTTCCATATCGCAATCACAGACAAACATCAATTTGTAAATAAGTTCTACGTAAACTTACACCTTTTAGGCAATATTGCTTTTAAAAAGACAACATTCCAGTAGGTACAACGGTGTAACAAATTTCGTATGTAATTTAATAACTTCCATTTGCATTACCGTTATTGTTAATTACAACCTAGAAATATTAAGCCCGTCATTTAGATATTTGATGGGATTTTTTAAATAATAGGTACCAGCTATTATAATAACGTTTTCATGAGTCTCACGTATCAGAGCGCTGCATGCTCCTAATGAAGCGTAATATACATATGCGTATTTCAAAGAAGTGTACATAGGTACATACGAGAAGAAGAAACGCTTGACGTAAAATGCTTTTGTGTAGAGGGTGCGAAATAAATGTGTATATTTTGTATTTAATATTTTTTTATTTAATATTTATTTAAATGAAGCAGTCGAGGCTTAAAAACGATTAAATTTTCAAGTTTCAGGTTACATTGAAGGTCCAAAATCGACTTCATGCTCACGTACGACAACAACCCATTATTATATCAGGCCGCGTTTAGCGAGTTCCAGACGTTAATTTAACTAACATTTTTAAATGGCGAAACCTTAAACCGTAAAATAAGAATAAAAAATGTCATCAGTATTATCGTAATCAAACAATAGCTTAACAAATAGAACATTCAAGGTGACTTGTTCGTGACATGAAAGAAAAAGGGCCGTGAAATAAGTTCATTCATTCTAATTCGTGACTTAAATGAAACCCGCGTATAAACCAGGCTCTAGATAGTCGGAAATTCGCTTTTAATTCAGAGAAGGAATTCAGTTTTATGAATACAAGGATGCCAACATAATAGTAATAAATTGCATGAATGTATAGACTATAATCTGAATGTGTAATATAATGCATAATGAATGAATGAATAATCGCCTGTAAAAATATTTGTAACAGTACTGAAGGAATAGCATTACTTAGTGTAGGTACACCACTCCACTTTTTACTATTGCTAATATTTATTTTATATGAAGATGATTCTAGATTTATTGATAAGCATTCGGATTGAGATGACGTGCACGTGAAGTAGGTAGATATAATTTTTGAATATGTATATAGATTAAAATTCTCTAAACATCACGTAATTTTCACGTAAGTTTATCCCTATTACAAATTACATGATAATTTTACTGATCATATTCAATATTTGACTGATACTGAACATTTTATTGCGGCTATATCAAACAGGCTATAAATAAAGTAAACATAAAATTAATTTACAAGACGTATATTTAATCATAAAAATACTTTTATGTATGCTTTTAACGGAAGGTTCCTATATACATATTCATGTGGATATTTAATAAATGTTAGAATATTTTTCATGGATATAGAATGATG
>DWGJ01000263.1:0-35797 GCA_018246895.1 Aspitha aspitha aspitha
CTGTCAAATCCATGCTGTCATCATTAATTCCGTATTCATTTTCTGCTTATCTATTAATTTGGAAACTTTAAAACTGCATGCAATTTACAAATATATTGGCGCCATAGTTATTAAATAGGTAAAAATATTTCATTATTTATATGTTTCGAAACGAGAATTATTTGCTTGTTATAAAATCATAATTGAAGAAAAAACTTTCAATGTCCTATTTCAACGTTAAATTTTAATAGAAATGGCAGAAGATATTGTTGATCGTATTGAATTAGAAACTAGACATAAAAAAGAGAAAAAAGAACTCCAAGCGCATATCCAAGCTTTAAAGAAAACTGCAAAAAATGACAAAACAAAGAAGAAAGAACTCACAGCAGCAATTACGAAATTAGAATCCGAACTCGAAGAAAGACATATAAATGAAATGGAGTCCATTGAAAAGTCACCAAAAGACATTGTTATAATTCCTGCACAAGATGTTGACCAAGATGTCATAAAAACCTCAACGAAAGTCTCGAAGGCTCAAAAACGTAGAGATAAGAAGCAGCAGCAGGAGAAGGATAGGGAAGTCCAAATTAAACTACAGGAAAGAGAAAATCTTATGGGCCCTAGACATGTAGAATTACAAGCCATACACGCAAAACTCAAAGAAAAGAAACTAGAAATATATACAATCCCTTCAGATGGTGACTGTTTATATAATGCCATTGCACATCAATTATATGTGTCTAGAGATAAGTCTGTATCAACCAATGAGTTAAGAATGAATGTTGCCACTTACATTAGAAAAAATAAGGATGATTTCCTTCCATTTCTAAGTAATCCTGATACTTATGAAATGTTGACCAATGTAGAATTTGATGATTATTGCAATAAAATAGCTAATACAAAGACTTGGGGTGGTCAATTAGAAATCAAAGCCTTGTCTAACTGTTTACAATGCCCTATTTGTGTAATACAAGCCACAGGACCTGATAGTATAGAACAGGGGAATGAATTTGAAGGACCACCTCTAATAATTACATACCACAGACATATGTACAGTTTAGGGGAACATTTCAATTCTACACTTTTAATAAGAGAAGATAAAGAAAACTAATTTTATGTAAATTAAAATGTGGAAACAATTCTTTACGTAACATTAGCTTAATTGTTTTTATTGTATTCTGCAGAAAACATTACTCTAATGTAATATGTACATAGTTTAATAACATTGTCATTTGGTTTAATTCACACACTGTCTACATTTATGCATCTATTTAATTTAGTTACATCAATAATTTTGGGTACAGTGGGTATTCAATTACATAAAAACCAATTTATAGAAGTTACTGTATATTTTAAAAACCTTATCCTTAAGGATATATATGATCACAAACAAGCTGTTCAAGTTGGCGTGCCTCAAGTCAGAAAACTCAAGCCTCTCACCGAATAGGCTTATATAACTGATTTCTCACTGATGGACCTGCACAATGTGTATTGGAGTTTTCTTTGATCTTGATATGAGTTTTCCTTATTAAATGCATTTTTGTGTTACATTTTATCTAATTTTCTAAACAGAGCTGATTTTAGTGTTAACAAGTATCACATTTGATACCATCAGCAGATTTGTTCTAACCTGACTTGAAGAGTTTGAACTTTTTGAAATGAAAATATTTTCTAACAATTCTATTCAACTACATACTTGATAACACCAACTAACTGTGGCCTTAATATGAATTTGTTACCAAGTTATTAAGTATATACTGTCATAGTCTAGTGCTCAATATGTACAGTTTTCTGTATCAATTAATATTTTTTTATTATGCAAAAATAGTTATCTTTAAATACTTATAAACGTAATAAAAGGGCAATCCAAAAGGAGTACCAAAAAGGTGTTAACATGGGGTATAAAAATCTTTATAGGCTTAGAATGAATGTCACTCAATACAATTTTGGTTTAAGAGTTATAATAATACACTTTGTAGTCTTGGTATATCCAACTGTATATTGTTATGAAATGTAAGATTGATAATAAATTTTTTACACTGTCATACTATAAATGGTCTTATTGTTTATTAAATTAAGTGTTGTGAGAAAGAGCGGACGAGGAGAGGAGGGGGAGAGCAAGATGGTTGATTAAAAAGTTTGTATTGACATTTTTTGGAAACAAGAAAGCATGCACTTTTACACCTGGTCGCAAGCGTGCCTTTTAGTAGAAAGTGCATCTCTACCGAAAGCCTAATAAGATTAAGCTATGATAAATTCTTATTACTAATGAATACTGATGTAGTCTTCTTTCCAACTTATACTTATTGAACTGACACAGCCCTATAGCTAGTCTGGTTTCAGGTGTTCATTGCTTATTCCACAAATAGTACTGGACGTTTATGCATCTTTCTGTATAATAGATTCAATGAATGTAGAGATTCCTGGCCTTTAGTTGATGTGCAATATATGTAGTTCATTACACATACCTATGAAAATATTTTATTTAAAACTCACAGTAGTTCAGAAATCGTATTTTAATTCAGTATGGTTAGTGATATACATGTTAGTTTTAAGAACATAAATACGTAAAATAAACTGATCAAAGCAATTGCTACACTCCATTAATGTTCGGAGAAGTTTCTTGGTTCTTGTCCTCTCCTGTCACAGTCTTGTTGGGCTGATCTGGTTTCATTGCAGGGAATAATAAGACTTCCTAAAAAATACAATTAATTACAAATACACTTGCTCACTACAGAAAAGAAGAAACAGTAAATATGGCAAATACAATAATGCAAAGGAAGATTAATACAAGGTGTGAGATATCTGTTAATTATACATGATAAAGTAGATTATAATGTAAAACTAATTTTATAAATATTACAACAGTAAACCATTTAAAAAAGAATTAAAACAATGAAATTAAATAGTATAAAACTTGGAATGTCAATGTACATAATTAAACCTACAAACCTTTATGTTATTTGAGTCTGTAAGAAACATAGTGAGGCGATCAATGCCAAGTCCCCAGCCACCTGTCGGAGGCAGGCCATATTCAAGGGCAGTACAGAAGGCTTCGTCTGTGGGGGGCGCTTCATCATCTCCGGCTGCACGATCTTTAGCTTGCTGTTCAAATCTCTCTCGTTGGGTTGCAGGATCGTTTAACTCTGTATATGCATTGCATATCTCTTTCTTCATCACAAATAGCTCAAACCTGTTTTTTTATATTCTTTTTATAAAGTTGATTTTAAAATTATGATGACTGATAAGATAATATAAAACTTGAGATAATCTATTAATAAACATGTACAATGTCACAAAATTATATAACCTTATCACTTTGACTTTACCACCAGTTATTTTTATATCATGTAATAAGATTTACCTCTCTGTAAGTCCGGGTATATCACGGTGGTATTTTGAAAGAGGACTCATGATTTGTGGATGGTCTAGTATGAAAGTTGGATTAATGCATTTCTCCTCTAGGAAATCTCCGACAAGTTTGTCCAAAAGACGTGCAGTTGTTCTTGGAGGAGGACAATCAATCTTTGGATAAAAAAACAGTACACATCATCACCCACTTTAAAGAGAAATCTTGATACCATAAATCAGTTGCTTGCACTAGTTTTTTCTAGTTTATTTTAATTATCATATTTATGTACAATGATGACGAAATTTCTTAAGCTTTTATTATTCAAACAATACCTTTTCTTTAAGTATGTTCTATATGACCAATTGAGGCACTATTAAAATATACTTGAAATTAAAATTATTCCTTTCAATGATATTTAAAAATACTAGTCTATCTCACCTCATGCTTTTCACATAGCTGACTTAAGAATGCATTTGCTTCTGTTGTGTCCAATTGATCAGGAGGAGGTAGTTTGGTATTCAATACTTTCTCAAGAGTAGCAATCATGGGCACTCTGGCAAACGGTGGGGTGAAGTCGATCTCTACTTCTTCACCCTCAGGGCCATCAGGATGGTATTTGATCTGTAATTATGCCACCATCAATCAGAGTTTGACCACTTATTACTGATTGTTAAAATATATTAGGTATCAAGCAATTTAGACTTTCTAAATGCCTAGCTAAACACAGAATTTACACCACCCATATTATTGTCACTATCAATAAGGAAACATGCATTGTCACTGATCAAGACTTCCTTGTATAATTATGATATACAAGCGGTGCTCACGGCTTAGCCCCATGGAAATAAATATTTTCACATTTTTGCAACATTTATCATTGCCGCTCCACGCCTATTAGTCATAGCCTGATGTTATATAGCCTTCCTCAATAAATGGACTATTCTACACAAAAACAATTTATCAATTCAAACCAGTAGTTCCAGAGATTAGCACATTCAACCAAACAAACTCTTCAGCTTTATAATATTGAAGTATAGATTTAATTCATCGGTACTAAAATTATTTAGTAAGTAACATACTATTATTTATTTTTTTTATTTATTTTATGTACACACAGTAACAACACAGATACATGGAATTCGAACACTTGTACAAAGGCACCTAATTTCAAAATATGTATAAAAAGGCATTTTTATACATATTTAGAAATTTTCATTAGGTTAAGTGCTAGATAAGTGCTAGAATTGTTCAATATTCTAAGAGATCTTATCTTAATGGCCAGTTAACATGCACAATATAATGAAGATGGCTACATTAAGTATTAATGTAATCAAGTAATGCCTTATCATTTTTAATTATTGGCTACTTAAGATATAACTTATACTTTACTAACCTTATAGGTTCCATGTATACTTTTAACCATTCCTGAAATCATACTTTCTGTTATACTGATGACATCATTGTAATCAGCATATGCCATATAAAATTCACATGTAGTGAATTCTGGGTTATGTGTTAAATCGATGCCTTCATTCCTGAACTGCCGACCAATTTCATACACACGATCAAGACCTCCAACAACTAACATTTTGTGATACAGCTCTGGTGCTATTCTCATGTAGAGGTCCATGTTCAGTTCATTATGATGGGTTACAAAAGGTTTAGCAGTGGCCCCCCCTGGGATCATGTTCATCATAGGTGTTTCAATTTCCAAGAATCCCATATTGTCCAAAAAGTGTCTGACATATGCAATTATCTTGGCTCTAACATAAAATATTTGCCTGACCTGTTGATAGAAAACAAAATTTAATAAAAACTATAACTGTGTAACTGGGACATACAATACTTTTGGCACAACATACTTTGTCATTTAGTATGAGATCCAAATATCTCTGTCTGAATCTAGTTTCTTTGTCTTTGAGGCCAAAGTGTAAATGTGGCAACATATGGAGACATGGTGAAAGTAATTTGATAGATTTTGGGACAATGGACAGTTCACCCTTCTTAGTTTTTCCTGGATAGCCAACACACCCAATAATATCTCCTCTCCTAAGCTTGTCAGTATCATAGGCAAACTTGTCTTCTGACTCGTACACCCTGGCATTAGCCATCACCTGTAAGGATAAAATTTTATTATTTAAAAAATTACTTCTTTAGCGTGGCAAATACTGAAAGTTATATATAAAATACATGTATGTATATATGTATACACAGTATCGTTACAAGCATTTAATAACACTTGATGTAATCAACTGGAAATTCCACTTTATCTAATATTACAAGTATTTTCCTATGACTCATGAAAACAAAGGGTTTAAGACAAATAGTCATAGTTGAAGGCAGTGGTATTCAGAATTAGTAATTAATCAAATTATTTGCGGATCTTATTAAATAAGATTACTAACACAGAAATATAGGTAGCAACCAGAAAAATATAGATACCTGTATTTTAACACCTTCAGCCCGCAAGTCGTAAAATATAAGTTTAGCCCCCGACTCCCTTATTGAGTGGATTCTTCCTGCTAGTGACACAGTTACGTTTTCTAAGACATCTCCACTATTCAAATGGTTATATTTTTCAATGAATTCCTCTAAAGATATGGTAACAGTAAATTTATGAGGGTATGGATGATCATCCTTAGATCCATTTTTAAGCGCAGCAATTGCCGTACATCTTAACTTATAGTACTCATTTGGACTAATCTCTTCTTCGGCCTTAGGAGTTTTCTTGTCCGCCGCATTTATCGATTGTTGAGCAGCTTTCTCGGTTTTCTCTTTGAGTTTTTGCTCAGATTTTAGTCGACGTTTTAGTTCACTAAAAAAAAATTACGCATAAAATCATAATCTAAACTTCTTTCACATTTACATTGAAGAAATAAAACCAACCGTTTGCTGACCGCTGAAGAAATATTTTGCAGTCGGTTGCTACTAATATTTCTGGGAGCTAACGTGCGAGGTATCGATGACAGAGTTCGCAAAAGAAACATTTTGGTTTTCACACGTAATACTCACTTCTTGGATATTTTTTCAGATGCAACTTCTGCCATATTTTGTAGGATAAATTTTTTTTTCGACAGTAATTCAACTTCAATAATATGCAATTTCTAACCTCCACAATGTATTTCGCGCGATGTCTGTATGGATATGGAATAAATATAGTACAGATATGGATAAATATAATGTAATATCACTATCTAAAATATCTATAAGAATGACGAATTAGCGATACAATCGATTTCAGAATATGTTAGCGAGAACGGAATCGAATTGAAATTTCAGTACGAATCATTACAATAAGATAAGAATGATACTGGCAACTGGCAACTAGCGATGTCGTTGAAGGTTTTTTCATCAACGAAACGTTAACGTTAATTTCCATTCCTCAACTAGTTGATTACTAGTCAATTTCGTCAACGAGTTAACGTTCTACTAATTTCAACTTGCATCAATAATAATAGTTTTTACTTTTTTTTAATGCTGCAACGATCAACGCGTGTCTACTGACATGCGGTAAATGTTATTTTACAAATAATTTAACGCAGTGTGTGTTTTGAAATTGGATAACTTAAGATGATCTTCCCTTCATACTTTTTCAGGCTTAGTACTGACTGAATAATTCGCTTTAAAACATAATATTCAGGCGTATTTAAAAGATCATCTGATTTTATGTATATTGATTAATTATTATTTACAATAATGTTCCGCTTGCTTTCATGTGTTATGTCAAATAAGTTAAAAACGTAAGTTAACGTCGTTGACCAATTTAACTATATTATTTTATATTGGGTTAAAGTTAATTCGTTTAAAGGGAATCAACGGTTGATTTAACGAGTTCGTTGATTCAACGACATCGATAGTGGCAACCAGCGTGGTCGTGTGTGTGACATATCTAATTACAAAGTCAAACGTGTAAATTCAGAGATGACACGACGAGGCGCTATTTCTATTTTATTATGACGTACTTATAATACTTGTTTATACAAGAAAGTACTGTTACTTAAGTTTGAAGTTATCTATTTATCATATTTAATTATGACTTTAACCACAAACACCGTATACGTATACCTTACATTAACGCACCCATTGTATCAACGTTCTAATATTGCAGTTTATTATTTTAAGAAGCGTTTACAAGATCATAGTGTTTTCGAAAATAACAACTATTAATAAGGTAATTGTGATGATCCGGTATGATTAATCATATTTTTCAGCCTTTTGAAAGCTTTTCTTTGTTCATGATTTTATAATTTATTTGTAAAAAATTAAGTTATAAACTTGAATCTATAGCATAAGCATTTTAAAATTTAAAATATTATACCGTGAAAAAAGCAGATTAACATAATAACATTAAATTCTGTTTAAAATTCTTTTATAAATATTATTACTAGCAACATTATATTGACATCACAGCTGTTCGTTTCGACTGGCTGTGGTCTGTCCGTACTGTATTGCTGTCCAATAAATTGTAATAATCAGAAAGTGAGTGAAATCCCGTTTACTGTACGATTAAGGAAAGAGTAGAGTAGTATATTAAAAATAATTGGCGACCGGTGACAAATCGGCAGGTTGGCCAACGTTTTATAAATTCATTAAATTTCGTTTTTACTTCACTTGCATTCTAGTGAATAAGTGCAAGTACAATAGCAGTCTTGTAATACTGTTTTTGTTTTTGTATCAAGTCCTCGCTTGCAGGTACAATCTTATGTCGACTGGGTTGCTCGGATCATCTGTGTCAAATTAACCAAATACTATGCCTCTTTTTGGTAAGTCTCAAAAGAGCCCAGCGGAGCTCGTTAGGTCATTGAAAGACGCAGTCACGGCATTAGAAAGGGGCGATAAGAAGGCTGAAAAAGCTCAGGAAGACGTGAGCAAGAATTTGGTGAGTTGTATGTATTTACGTGACCTTATCATTGTGTAGACGGTGATTTTGATGTCATGCCTTTTTTAACAGGTGTTGATTAAAAATATGCTGTACGGAACGTCTGACGCGGAACCACAAACCGACATCATAGTCGCCCAACTTGCACAAGAACTTTACAACACAAATCTACTACTGCTTCTTATTCAGGTTAGAGAATATATACATATATGTTATATGTGCCCTTTTATTTGTTTTTCAGTAAATAAGACGCATTTTTTTTTTTTGTATAATAATTTTTATTTCTGGACAGAATTTAAACCGCATCGATTTCGAGGGAAAGAAAGATGTGGCACAAGTATTCAATAATGTGTTGAGACGTCAAATTGGCACCAGGTCCCCGACAGTTGAGTACATTTGTACTAAGCCAGAAATATTGTTCACCTTGATGTCCGGGTAAATATAGACTTATCAAGTATTTATTTAGTCAAATATCTAAGTTTTGTTCTAAATTATCCAATGTAATGAAGCGGTATTATGGCCAAATATTACAAGCTAATTGGAATGCTTGTTTAAACTTGATTTTAAGACAAAGGTCTAAACTACAATTGTACCAACTATAACAAGGGACATAATATTCGAAGTAATAAATTGATATCTTGTCCCTACATGTTTTTTAGAGTATATAGAAACTGACCTAGTGAGATTCATTGGGAATATCATTTGCTTTATTAGAGAAATGATGTATACATTTCTACATATTGACATTATTTTATCTATTATTTGGATTTGTCAAGTCTGGGATTACTGCAGTAGGTTATTAAAAAATCCAATTTAAGTTATAGAAACAAAGTATTATGAAAATCCCTGTATTCTGAATTTGCTATTTTTAGAGTACAAATACATCAACATGTCTTGTAATTATTTTTATGGGCTATACCTCTAATAGTGCTACTTAAAAAAAATCAGAAGTGCTAATGTATTTGATAGTGACTTTTGACTATAGTAGAAAGAAGATACTTTGAACAGTCAGCTACTGATTATTTGTTGATTGATAGATCCAGTGGCAAATTATTTACATTGAAGTACAAGGGTATGAGATAATTACTATGATTATTAAGGATTCTTTTAAACTTATGATTCTACAATTTTCTCATTAATCTACATTTTAAATTTATTATGAAATATATTAAAGATTTCAAACAATGAGTTTATTTATAAATCTTTTTAAAATAAAAAAAATTGTAAATAACCATATAATTAGACAAAATGGCAAGAAAAGTGAGAGTTATTTAAATTAAACTATACTAAGTACATAACAATAAATTCTAATTATAATAAGATTAAGATTTAAATGTAAAATGAAAGTATATTTGCAGGTATGAACATCAAGAAATTGCATCAAATTGTGGCACCATGTTGCGGGAATGTGCTAGATATGAGGCTTTAGCAAAAATAATGTTATATTCAGATGACTTTTACAATTTTTTCCGTTATGTAGAAGTTTCTACTTTTGATATTGCCTCAGATGCCTTTTCTACTTTTAAGGTTTGCTTTCGAATTCAATATTACATCAATACTTATTAATATTCGATCAAGTAATTTTATAATATGTATATACTCATGACTATTAGCATGACTTAAATCATGGCACATTTTTTAATGCAATATACACTATACACAATAAATCAGAAAATCTATTAGTTGCCTAATAACATTAATCAAATTATTCTTAAAGATGTTTTCAAGTTACAATTAGCAAGGAATATAATGTTTATGTTTGCATGTCATATTCATTGCATTGCATATGCATCGAATTCAGTAAATCTTTTTTTCACTGGATTGCTCATTGAACTTAGAAAAGCTTAGGAAGTCTGAAATAATCCATTTTTTTTCCCAGGAGTTATTAACAAGACACAAAATAGTTTGTGCTGAGTTTTTAGAAGCAAACTATGATAAGGTGTTTAGTCATTACCAACGGTTACTAAATTCGGAAAATTATGTCACTCGACGGCAAAGTTTGAAGTTACTAGGAGAGCTGTTGTTAGATCGGCACAACTTCTCCATAATGACCCGATACATAACCAACCCTGACAACCTCAAGCTTATGATGAACATGTTAAAAGAGAAGTCACGTAATATCCAGTTTGAAGCCTTCCATGTTTTTAAGGTATTTCATGAAATCTTGCTGGCTATTGATTTAAAATGCAAAATATCATAATTGGAATAGATTTATGAACAACAACACAGTACATTATGTAATGTATGAAATTATTAGCAATTTTTGTTATTGATCAAATTGAAAGGATGAAAGAATTTTCATACTAGATCACTGTACCTGGCCCATTCTCACTTGTGCAGTCTTTTATTGTGTGGAAAATATGACAAAAATGCTGTTCATTTGATACACTGTGGTTTTACCCAAATTTAGAATGCTAGTAACTCTTTGTTACAAAGTTGCCCAATTGACATTGGTTGTGTAAGCTGTACTTAGGTAGCAAATATTGTCATAATAGTATTTGCATAATTTATTACTTCGTTACTGACAGTTGACTTGCAATCTCGGCTTTCGAAGCTGATCATCATCCAATCTCTATAATAATTTGTGTCACACTGCAGTAGCAATTATCTAACAATAGTAGCAGGTAGCAATTTGCAGTCATCACCTTGATGTCTAATAAGACACGCGACTTACTGCCATGGTGCACACCAAAGATTAGACCTGATGTATTTTACATACAATACACAATCAAGCTGCATTTGTGCAATGTAAAATAACATATGTATATTATTTGTTGCACATAGATATTTGATTATGTTCATAAAGTAACATTTGCGAATAACGTTACTTATAAATTAATCACGAAATATTACGACGGACATTGGTAAAATAATAATTGTATCATTATCAATAAGTATATAATGTATGAGTAGCTATAACGATAAGATTCAATACCGTTATAGTCATCGTACGATATAGACGACTATGCTCAAGTGCCAACATGGTTACATTTTTATAAAAATTGGTTAATTTACGAGTACGTGTACATATAAATATATTGGAATTAATTGCATATCAGAATCGTGGTTCGAACGTTTACTTCGCTTCGCCCTGCAGGTTGCGTATTTATTTCTCTATACTTATTAATTTTAAGGAGAGGTAATAAATTTGTATGTGTATGTACATACATAGTATGTTTGCACGGTACGGTGGTATGTATTTTATGGAACTGCAGAATAGATTCCGAATATCCCTTCACGGACAAAAACTTCAATTATTGTAGAAAAATATTATAGGCTTTATTTTAATATGATTTTTTATGATATATATCCATATACAGGAGAAAATTGACTGGTTGTTTGTATTGCTAAACATCGATTTTTAGTAAGTAATGATTTAATGATGATACTCGGCCTGAAAATAAATGATACATCCATACGTTTATTAGGTATGAAATATCCATTCATACAAAATAGAAAGTAATTTGGTCCAAAGTGTAGTTTAAGGAGAAAATGTATAAGTAAAAAAGAAAATATGCAAGATCAAATTCACGGCCAGCACTGAGGCCTCTGCCTCGAATTTTGCGGGCAGCAGGGACAGATCAACCAAGGGACAGATCGCGCGGCGCTATAGTGGCGTAGTGTTGTGTTCGTACTCATGTCGCCGAGATAATTGTTTTTATTCGCGAACAAAATGTTTGAACAACGGCGACAACAGCTTTTTGATTCAAATTTATTTCTACCATTTATTGTGGGCAAAAAAATTGAATCCCTACTATAGGGCAAGGAAAATTAAAGTTTTTATGGAAATTATCAAATTATTAAATTATTATAATCAAAATCATTAAATTATCGAGTTTTATCGAAACTCTGAAGAACAGAGACATGTTCCGACAATTCTACGACTATACAAGAATGAGTGTAAAAACTTTTGATTATATTCTTAAAACTATCAAGGGGGATTTAGAGTCTGTCATTAATCCAAAACGTTAGAGGTATATCTCCAGAAGAAAAGCTAGCACGTCCGAGGACATGTCGACACGTCACAAAAAATAAATGCATACACTACAATGTGGACGCGCGGGTGGCAACCGCTTGATTGGAGCGCAGCGCTCGTTACCCGCTGTTTTAGAGGGCCGGTCCATTTGATTGTACGCAAAAGATCTTGCCCCGCTGGCGCGCCCGTCCCGCTGCCCACAAGATTCGAGGCAGAGGCCTGACGGTATTGGTGGAGCGCTGTAACATTCGGTCGTAGGTCATGTTGCGGAAAGTAATAGTGTCTGTTACGTTTGCAAGCGGTTAACTGCTCAATCGTTGTTGCCGAGAGTGGAGAGTTAGTTTGTTTTCAATTTTATTATATGTTACTTTGACCGTGGATTAAAGATTAATTCATTTATATTACAGGTATTTGTAGCGAACCCGAATAAACCAAAACCAATTTTGGACATACTCATAAGGAATCAAGACAAATTGGTAGATTTTCTTACGAAGTTTCATACAGACCGTTCCGAAGACGAGCAGTTCAACGACGAGAAGGCTTACCTTATAAAGCAAATCAAAGAACTCAAACCCTCAGAACACTAACGTTTATTGCATTTTAATAAATCGCCACTTCCTCCACAGAAAGAAGTTAGATATAGATGCTATTATATTTAAAGCGCTTCTAAGTCACCGGGGGTGTTGTGCACTAGGCTCCGTAATAAACGTTGGAATTCTAATGGATATTATATTCGGTCTGTGATGAGTCAGGAAAGAAAGTATATTTGTGCTACGAGCAAATTAACATTTTTAATAAAGATTTGTAGGATTAGTTATTTTATGGTTTCACTTATATATATGTATTTTGTAAGTTGTCGAAACATTTTAGTTCTTATGACATGTTTAGTGACAGTTCCTAAGTCACAATAGGAAGCATATATCACATTAGTTTGTGTTGTATTTTACTTTCACTGAAAAGATAAAGGCAAATATCTCTGATCTATAGCATAACATTCGTAAATATTGCCATATTCTGGAAATGTTACATTGTTATTTTATATTTTTCACTAGGTTCGTTCTTTTTTTACGTTGTTAACCAAGAGGGCATGTTCCTACTGCCAGTTTTGTGTTTATTACATGTTTTATTGTTGATTACCTAACTTTTCCTTTAAAAAATAAGATTCGTTTAATTTGCTAAATTGGTAGAATTTTAGAGTTTTACAGTAACTCTTGTTACATCAATCCTATTGATCATAAACTTTCTTCAGGCACTTAAAATTGTATTGATTTTATTTTTGTCGATATCATTTACGCAATTAATTACATTTTTATGAAAACTGAATAAAATAAGCTATTTATATGATTATTTTATTTTATTACATCGTAGGTTAAGTATAGTATAGATATTAGCAATCACTAGGCAGGGTCTTAAAAGGAGTTTTTAATAAATAAAAAACTGGATTCTAGTATCACATTTATGAAACACAAGCATCTATGTAATCCATCCACTGTACATTTTCTTATTCCTTAATCTGTACATTGTTGACGAAAGTCAATTTGTCGGGTCTACCTGAATGATCGAAAAAGGCCGTAAAATTACAAAAAGTATTTATTTACAAATTAAATACAATGAACTAGATTTACTTCAGATAAAATATTGTTATTTTTTGGTAAAGAGATACAGGAGTTTCACTCGAACACGTGCATGCACGTTTTAAACCATGAATAGGAAAACTGTTATTATTGGTCATGTTATAACTTAATGAATTTGTTGTGCGTTAAAGTTACATATTGCGTTTTCCGGTAAGAAAAAACCACAGTTTGTCCTGATGAAAATAATTTGGATTGGTAATTAAAATAAACAGCATGGTTGTTGATGAACGCTCAAGTATTTCACAAATAAATTGAAATATTATCGGGTGAAACTTCACTGCACATTTCAATAATAATAATATTTATATGTATTTACATATCATTTTTACTTCATAATTAAATATGTTATTGGCTTTAATGCGAATATAGTTTTAATTTTTAAGTCTTAATTTTTTTACAGTCCACCAGATAACTATAAACAGCTTTTACCTACGAATTGAGAATTAAAGGGAAGACTAAAGGCCCAGTGAACCTACTGAATTCTCAGTCTTCATAGTATTACACCCATGATAATGATGTCAAGGAAAATAAAACAAGCTCTAAATATGTGTGTTGCAATGTTTCTAAGATACATTATTTATATGTATATAATAATGTATGAAAGTTTATTTTAAAATAAATTATAAATGAATTAACATCTAGAGAACAAGGATACAAAATCGGAAATCTATTTATTTCAATATATCAGTAATTTGGAAGACCAAATATGAACAAAAGGAATAAGTAGCGGTCATGTTACATATAGCACTACAGTTGGAAGAAATCTTTACAAGTTCTGTAGGGACACTACTTAAAAGTATGTATGAAAATCAAAATGGCAAGGAATTATACATTGCTCATTTAAAATTAAAATAAGCGTGCAAACACTAGAACTGCGATGAATATGACCATCTATCCTTAGTCATGTTAAAGTTTCTATGTATATAGATTTTGACTTTTTGGTCTTCTCGCACGATCAACTTGGATACCAAAATTCTAGTACTATCCCAGATGTCGGTCAATTACTATATTACTATAGTTAATTAAAACTCTTCCTTAAAATTTATACCATTAAACCTCTTTAAATTAAATTAAGTAAATTTACGAATTTTTCACTCGACGACGAGATTTATTCTAAATTGACTATATCATTATTTGTTACATAAATAAAATTAAAAATATACAAATTTATAGTAAATTATAACCCCTGGATTGAAGAAAACTATCATTTTTGCGTAAAATTTTCTTTTCAACTAAGTAATTATAATTCCTTCATGTAACATAGTTTTAGGCGGAATAATACCTAAAATACATCGAATTTGATTTGACGATTATGGTTAGCGATAAATAATCCTTACATCATGGAAGAACAATAATTAAATAAATATAAAATGAGCATATAACGTCGTTAATCTAAATTTGGAAGCTATTTTATCTTTTATTTATTTACGTTATTAAAGTAGCAAAGACTATCATATAATAGGTTTACTCCATTCCTCTTTGGGTCAACCAACTTTATTTGTTAATAGAAAGTTGAAATTTGGTATGCAAGTAGATTTTAGGACACAAGTAAATATAAGACTGAAATCTGCACATTCTTACTCTGAAAATAGGGAGTAATATCGTATATAGCGCGATCTAAGGAACATTTCTTATTTATTCTTTTTTCCTTTCAATGAACTCGGTAAAAATTAGAGAGATTACCTCAAGTAGCTATGCAAAATAAGGGTCTAATTTCTACAGTAAAATCTCAGCCTCTTAAAGCGCTAAGATCTAAATTTCAGTGAGTTTTGTTCACACACCCTTCTTGTCTGTGAGATACATAGCTGAGAACTCATCTTTAACACATATTAGTAATATATTGCTCATAGATCGTGGAATATAGCCAAACTTTTAAGGATGATTTAATAATACAATACTACTACTATAATGTTACTTTATAAATCATAATATATTTTGCTACAAAGCACTGAATTGTGAGAAACGAAAGCTGATTGATCCCTTTCACAATAGTCAGCAGTACCACTTTGCCCGAGTGAATTTGTTGGCAGTATGACAACACTAAACGTACTAATGAAATAAATTAGAAACTAACGGCGATAACGCCGATTCGATGTTGAGGTAACGAGTGAGGGCTGAAACAATCTAACACCTCGACCAAAACATTGTGCAAGACAATTTAATTGTTTAGATTCATTTCAATAAATATAATTGGGTATGATGAGACCTTAACATTTAGACGACATTCTAGACTAAAGAATATGTACGTTAAGATACTAAACGCTAACTAGTTTTCGTCAACTCTGCCTGTCTACTGCAGTGATGCGATAACGCATTACAACCATTATTCGAATAATATATTACCTACAGATGTAAATATTATAAACAAATTTACTGTTAAAATAAGGAGATCAGTAATATTGAACAATTAATTTAGCAAACGACATAACACCATAAATTTACAGCCAATAAAATTTTTATAAGTGTGTACCATCACAAGCAGGTAGCATTTTTATATTTATTAAGTATGTACAGATTAGGATTCTCTCGCTAATACAAAAAGTAAACTGTCCCGAAATTGTTATAAATGTAATTTTGTCTGTTCTCTGTCAGTCCATTCTGTTCGACTGTAGTCATTATTGCAACAAGCTTCTTTATACAACTTGGGGAAATTTGTCTTCAACGTAATCTCCTCGGAGTCATTTTTAAAGTATACTGTACTATACGCATTGAATTATATACCCATCAGGAACTTTCCCAAATGAATAAATTATTTAGTCAACCATTTTAAACACTAAAAACTTTTTTTTTTGCGAACATTTTAATATTTCTGTATAATGCCGTCCATTTTGCAAGTATTTTCTTGTGTGCCATTTGATCACTATGACACTTAACTCATAATGACCAGTTGTCCAGTGTTGTTCGCGTACACGAAGCCTTGGCCGGGCTGCGGCGCCCAGCGCAGGCAGTTGAGGCTTCTGAACCCGTGTTCCCAGTTCTGCTCTAATTCCTTTACAGGAGACAGACCCGTTCTGTTAGATTTATCTGAAATATTGTGTTCATCATTCGGACGTGTGGTATATTGTTTTATAGTTATTCTGTTGAAACAACATAAACTGTCCAATGATCGAAAAGGGTCAAGGGCGCTTATTACAAAATTACCAAAGTGGCACGTATGCTACCTAATATTTAATATGAATCATAGCGGCGAAGTGATTAGTAATACTTCAAAACTATATTATATATACCGGCGCCGAATATTTGTGCGCTTCTTTAAAGAGCCTGGCCGAATGTTCGGTAGTCTATTTCCGAAATATCACCAAAAAATTACAAAAAAATTAATAGCTCTGCGACGCTCATAAAAGAAAATAACATTTACAACGAAGTGGGTACCATTAAATTTTTGTAGTGGATCTCAAGTCAACCATCCCTGAAAGTATAACTGGGGACAATTCCACACACGGCTGTCTGATCCCAAATTAGGCAATTTAATGCCTGTCTTATAGTGATCGGACAGATGATAAACATACATATATACATACGATATAGTACTTATATAGATATTTTTATTACGGCCAAACACAGAACAAACGAATGTGCTCATCACACAAATGTTTGTCCCGGGTGGGAATCGAACCCACGACCTCCGGTTTTGCAGTCGGGGTCTCCGACCACTCGACCACGAGGCCCGTCAAAGTACGTTAGGTAGTTAGGAAATATATTGAATGAAAACACACAAAGGGATAAAGATATACAGTGAGGTGACCTGCAGTGGCTGCAGCGTCGAGGCGGTACAGCAGAGCGAACACGTTGCGCGCGTGTGGCGCGTGCGGCGCGTGCGGCGCGAGCGGCGCCGAGCTGAAGCGGCGGCTGCCCAGCCCGACCGCCAGGTGGCGCGCCGTCGGCGACAGCGCCACCGACACCGCGCTCTGCTCCAGCGCCGCCGTGTGCAGGCACTGCCCCAGCCGCGACCACTCCAGCGAATACACTCCTGAAATCCGTGCATTTCACCATTATTTCTAGTTGCACTATCTATGCGAATGTATCGGTGAGTAATTACGAATGCAACCTCTTAAAGTCCCGTTGCCGTTCCTCGGTCCCGGAGGCTCCCAGAGCAACCTTCACTATGTCGCTGTAATGTTGAAATGTAATTTGCCGCATTTTGAATACATCCTGCTTTTGAAAACTACAAATCTAAGAATAGCGAAAGAGAAAATTTGCCAACTCGTCCTGATCCACTGCTTCTTTATCGTAACCCGAAAGCCCTACTAGCCTTATAGTTTGAACAAAATATGTAAACATAAATGTTGACATTCAAAACCAGGCTATACATTGATTTTTTATGGTATTTTAGATTAGATTAACGATATTTACAGACTATGCTTACAGCAATTTATTTAAATTCTGGCTTACCAAACCAATGGTTGTTTGTTCTTAATCGCGGCACCGGATGTAAGGCTACTAAAATTCTTCCGTCTTTTGATATGTCGATGCTGGCATCATTGTGGATTCTGCACTTTGACACTACGATGTTCTTGGTGCCTAATAACAGTACGACACGTATACTTAAAACAAAGCAATGAATTATCAATAACATATAGTGCAAAACTGCATAACATTATGAGAGTAATTTAACAATATATTTAGAATTACCAATTTTAATTAAGCGTGAATTGTAGATTGAGTTCTCAAACAATTATTTCAAAAAAATTTAGCCTAATATTCCATCCTTTCATGATCCACGGACAACCCATATGTAATATAATGTGATGAGATGATCTTTATATATATTTATTTACATACATTATTTATCTATTATTACATATATAAAATTAATAAATGCAATGCATGTGAAAGTTGCTGAATCTTCAGTTTATGGGTATGCATGGGGAAACTGCTGCTACACCTATTTCTGGAAGTAACTAAGTAACTCTGAATCGGAATTATCATATATTCTAGCTTAAACGGAAAAGCTGTCATACTAACACATAATCTAAAATCGAACTAGACTTTAGTTTTTGTCTTGACATTGCACACAGTAGTGTCGTCTAGATCATAACATCATACTCACAATGGGTCCAATTAGAAACTTGCCAAATAATAATAAGTTATACTCAAGTTTAGTTATAGGCACAGACATTCGAGTTGGACTGGTTAAATTCAAAGTCGTGGCCAACCTGAACATGTCATTTGTGTAAAGAAATCTACCTCAATATGAACGCACTATTAGCAATGTCGGGAGTGGCACCCTTAGTGAAATCCCAGGCTTGTACGCGATGAGCGGGCGCGGGGAACGCTTCGGAGATGATGCCCGAATCCAGCAAATTAGCTATACTGTTCAACCGCCGCTGGCCAGCACTGATCGTTGCGCTCTCTCCGCCTGCCGCCGGCGGCCCGTTGGCGTTACCAGCACCGCCGTACGGTGCGGGATACGTGAGGCTAGAGAATTCATTCTCGCCATTCTGGTCTTCATCCACCACCATTGCATTCTGGAGCGGAATTTCAAACGTTATAATATTAAAACGCTTTTAAACTTCGCAATAGACAAGTCGTATCAATTTAAGTGTGCTAATTAAAAATTACACTTTTTATAAATTAATTAAAGATAATAATTGTTTTAAATTACCTGAGCTAGTATTATTGGTTGCAAATATTCGTGGATTCTCGGCGGTCTCTGCGGCTGCGGGCCTTCGACTTCATTAGTGGGCAAGTCATTAACATGCATCAAAGGCATGGCGACGTTGTTAAACACGGTATGAAATTGAGCTTCTTCGGATGCCCCTCTTGAAAACGCTCTGTCTCGCCCCATTACTCGCGAACGAAAGTCAGATGCAGACCTCCGGTTACTTTGTTCCGATTCGTTTTGTGACGAAGAACGATTTGCTTGATCCACTGGATTGTTAGGCCCTTGTAATGAAAACATGTCGCGAATTGAGGACGGAGTATAAAGTCGTATTGTCTGAAGCCTTCTAAATCTATTCCTAGCCGCGTTCCTTAACCTAACTGCTTGCATGTGTGCCAGTCTTATTAAGTTAATTCTTTGTTCAAACTCATCCACAACATCTGGAGGAAGCCTTGATGGAGATTGCCGTGTGTTTTCATTGGTAGCCGATTCTCCTACGGGCGCGGCATTAGATTGTGGGTCACGAGATGGTTGTGGTGTATTTACATATCTACTAAAAAAAGAACTGTTCGGCAACCGCAATGAAGGAATTCTGTGAGTTGTAACTGGAGGCAACACACGCTTTTTAATGAGAGGATGTGCTGTCGGATTCGTTCTATGCAATGCTTTTAGTCTTTTACTTTCCATGTACATGTCTCTTCTATTTCGAGCCGTTACAGAAGTATTCCTGTTTGCTGCTGCTATCTGGACTGCGAGTCGATTGCTCCATCTTTGCGCAGGCGACATGGGTGTTTCATAAATGCTTGTGTTAGTTTCCGCAGAAGTGGATGGTTGATTAGATAGAGATGTATCTTCTGAAGCCGCTGTATAGTTTTCACTACTCTGCATCGAATTGTTTATTTCTAAATTTATATCATTAGTTGAAGAATTATTAGGCGACTCCTCTGGACCATCTACATTAATGGGTTCAGTATGATCAATATTTTGTATACGAATCACGTTTAGAGAATCAACCCTTTGACTCGGTGTTGCTGTATCTCTGCCTGTTCGTGCCGATTCCCTAGTAGTCATTAGCATCAAACACGTCAACGCTAACGCCTTCTTTAAAAGTCGTAGCATATTAATTATTACTTGGCTGAGGCCACGTTCCTCCAAGCACATCATCATCGAGTTGAACATTACAGACAATACTTGCATGGCTCTCATACGAATTTCATGTCTTGTTGCGGCGATTTCTATAGCTCTCGCGTAGTCTCTCCGTGATCTGCTGGAATATCTCTGTGACAATCGATTCGATGCAGCAATACGTGATCGCCTTCTGAGATCGTCTTCCGGGCGCCACCTGAAGAGAGCGCCAGAAGGCAACAGCCTTCGTCTAAACGGAGGGGACGACCGTACACTCGTAGATCTCCGTAACTGTGGCGATCTATTTCCTTGTGTCCGTCTATCCTCGTTATCGTTTGGTCTGGTATCATCGGGCGTTGCGCTTTCATTGGCATTAGCAGAAGTTTGTCTAGTTCTTGATCTCGTTCGTTCTTCTGTCCGAAGAGTACTTCTTGGACTTCGTCCAGATGTACGACTAGCTACTTCAGTCATACCGTCAAAATTTCTACACCTTTCGAACATCGAACTGGTATAAATAATTGGAGTTTCCTGCCCGTTGTTATCTCTATGAATCATAAGTACACGTCGACGTAGGTTCTCCCACATGACCCGGAGTTCTCTCAGGGAAATAGTGTTACCATGAAGCCACATGTCAGTTAATTGTACGGTGTGCTTTTGTAGTGCAATGACTCCGGTCCTTACTTTTCTATAAGCTTCCTCGGAGTCTGTCCCACGGCTTCTAGTCCAACCATTATCTCTGCTAGTAGAAGGTCTATTAGGATTAAAGTCAGGACCGAACGAAGGCTGAGTTTCTGAAGTTCTTCTACTGTCACTCGAAGAACTGCCCGCATTACTTCCCGTCGAATTAGAATGGTAGCGTACATGAAACTGTGGACTATCAGATGACACATTAAATCCTCCCGTACCACGGCTTGTACCTTCGTTTCGAGATTCGTTAATTAAATCAAATACTATTCTGTCAGTGGGGTGATCTGGTCTATAAGAAGATGAGGGTGTGGTGTTTGAATTTCCTGATTGGCCCGTTTGTTCATCACTTCTTGACTCTTCTTCTCTAAATGTGGAGTTTGGTGTTCTAAATATATTAACTTCAAGAGAATGGTCACTATCTGAATCAGAACTAGAAGAAGAAAGATTCCTTTGAAGTGGGTCTCTAAATTCCTCTAAGTCACTGTCATCTGAGTTGTTTGGGAAACTTTCTTCTCTACCCACACCAACCAGAGTCGATAAAGACACGCGTGTTATAAGATCAACTAACCTTGAACCAGAATCTCTGAGAATATCACGTATTAATTGGAGACTTTCATTTATTGACTGGGAATCTTCAGGTGCAGTGAGCAAATCAAATGCTGAATATCTAGAAGAATCACTTTGGCCAGAATTGGTCGCTCCCTCGTTATTAGATTGCGGTGCTTCAGGCCGAGTATTGTTAGCAGTAGAAGTTGAACTCGTCCTTTCATTTTGAGAGTTTCTAAATGACATTTGTAATCTTAATGGTATAAGTCTACGCCTGCGTGGAGATAAGTCAATGAAGGATTCTGTTCGGTAACTAGGAAATATGCTAGTTCGGGCCGTATTGTGCGTATTTTCTGCCACTCTTTGATTAATGGGGCTACCAAACGAAATTTGGCTAGGGGCTTGTGCACTATAAGGGGTTGAAGGCCCAGCAGTTGAAAAAAATGGATTAGGCAAGAGTCTCGTCGGGTGTTCCCTTTGATCTACAGGTCTAAATGTCCTTTCGGTACTTTCGTGCAAGGGGTGGAAAGCTGAATGCCTGGATCCAAAAGTAGAATACCGTCGACGTGTTAAATTGTCATTTCTGAAAGTGGAAAAATATCAGTATATTGTAATTTTATTACTAAATTTAAAAACAACTATCTATATAAGCATTAAATAAAAAATACAATTGATCGGAACTTACGGATGCGAGGTATTGTCGAAGGACAACACGTCAAGATTCAGCAGTCGGCTACTGCCACTATCTGCTTCGTCGTCAATCTCATCTTGTTGGCGGGACGTACCAGGTGTAGGATTATCTGCTTTATGTTTATAAAGGCATAAAATAAATTATATCAACACTGCATGCTGCATGTTTATAATAAATATAATACTGATAGCATAATTTTATTGTATATTAACAATTTTATAGTACTTAGTGTTTTTACCTTCGTTATGTTGTGTAGTTATTTGGCTCAATGTTTGACTGCGAAGCCGACGAGTTGAGCGACTAGACTCTGGCAATGCATCTGTTTCCATTGGGTCGGTACCACGGTCGATCTAGAAAAACAAAAATTACGTACTTATATTATTACTTATTCAAAATAAGTATTTCTGTTTAAAAATAGTACTTGTTCAAAAGGCTTGGAAGACTGGTTGGTTGTACGTACGTCGTTCTAAGTTCGCCAGACTTAAGATAACTACCCGACGCCCTTTACTCCTGAATCAATAGAGGTTATATGGTTATGTATGTATTTATGTAAATTAATTTCAATATTTAACTATAAAAGGCTATCCTCGAGTCCGATTCTCTACTTCCAATGGATTTTGAAAAAGACCTGGCTGTTAGCAGTCTTTGTCTCTTGTTAATAGTTTAATTGCCAAAACACTGATAGATTTGATACATAACCCTTTTGTCTTTTTATTAGTATGTGAATAAAATGTTACCTTAATGACTGAAGCGTTACAGCGTGTTACCGCAAATATGTTCTAGGCCTTGCTTAGTTATGGGGAGCGACCAAAATAAATCGTGAAGTTAAATGTACATGAGGTAGTCAGAGATTTTGCATAAGTTTGAAATCAACATCAGTGGAATAAAAAATACTCATCAAAGATGAACAATATAAATCATAGATGTACATTGTATTTGTTCATCTTCATTTATACGATAACTGTGTAAATACCGTGGCTGGAGGCGGTGGAATGACGGACATTCTGTGGCGAAACATGAACAACCGCTGATAGCTTCTCACTAAACTGTCATATCTTTGAACTAGACTATGGTATGAGTTGACAATAACATCTTGCGAAGTTCCAGCGGTGGAGCTGTCTTGTCCATTATTAGGGTTCGGTCCGTTGGCAAAACTGGGAATCTCGTCCGACTCTTCCCGTCTGGCCGGAGGGACATGGTTGAACGTGAATAGTTGGGGGGCTCTCATCGGAGGAGTTTGTTCCAGCAGTGGACCGTTAGCTGCGCCTTGAGGAATCCAAGATGATATTCCAGTTATTAATTTGTACCCCAGCGTATCAAATGCAACATATCTGAAATATGACAAGTTTTTTTTAACCCTTATTAGAATTTAATGAAATAATACAAATAATAATTCTTTGGAAGAATATGTTTGTTACTTTTAGCTTATTAGTTTATTTTTATAATTTAAATTGAACATGATATACATAGATTCTAAACTCTTTGTAAGAAATTAAGAAACTGTAGAATTATAAAAATATATATGACAATATTCCGTAATTGCTATAAATCTCCCAACTTTATACCTAAAATATTTATTTAATATAGTCATATTTTCGTTCTTCAATATAAGACAATATATGCGGCGTCATAAAATAATGTTGGAATAGAATAATTAACAAAGGCAGTGTTATCCCATCATAATTAATTTGACAAAATTTGTTACAAATAATAATAGGGTTAGTGTTAATATATCCCAGTATTTGAGATAGTAATGACAAAAATACATTGACAGCCTTCAACTATTTGTATATAGATATTTGTAAAGATATATTAATTTGTTTTTTATGAATTTATCATTACTTATCTGCAAAAGGATTTCGAAGGTAGTCGAAGAATGTGCTTCAATCAGAACTAATGAATCATTACACTGACATTTAATATAATAACAGAAACAATAATTACAAGCTTTTTAGTAACTTTTTATGTATGTATGTTTGTCCTTGCGACTGCATTTTAGACCTGTTATCTTAAACCAAATCAACTGAAATTTGGTATATATGTTTATTCTGGATAACAATGCATGCTTAGCTATGTGACGTCATTCTAATTCCAATATGGCGTATCACGCAAGTTGGCGGACTGGATAATTTTTCTGAACTACCACAGTATAGGTGTCAATTGAAAGGGCTTGCTGAGGGGTACACGAAAACTAATACAACGTCACATTAAATCCCAGATGGCAGACTAGTTAGTTTTTCTGCACTACCTAAAAACTTATTTTAAAAAGTATTTTTTACAATTAACTTATGTTCGATATACTTAAGGATATTCAAATACTGTTTAAACAAACTGGGTACAAATATGTGAAAAGTAAGTAATGTACTCATATGTATAATAAAATGTTACTGGTGTAAGTTTCAAAGAACACAAACAAATATAATGGACTATTGGGTTTTAACATACCTCACTTTTTCATTAACGTTATTAGTTGATACTTTAGAAAAAGGTGTTGACTTGGTCCAGTCCCAGAAAAAAATATCATTGTATGTAGCAATTACTAACAGCTTCACTTTAGGATGAAATGCAATTGAAGCTATCACAGTCTGATGTGGAACACACCATACTTCACTGCCACCCTAAAATCAACAATTTACATTAATTTTCAATATAATTTAGCTAACATCCAAAATGTATTGTATCTATTTTAATATTAGGTTATGCTTAAATACTTTATATTATTGCAATGCTTCTGAATTTTTTTTGGACCTGATCACAAATTGATTTATACTTTTATTATATATCAGTGATCTAAAATTTAATCATAATATCAAATATCTGTATGCTTACAGATCTGACATGCTTCCACTTTGGTATATTTAACAAGATAAGAGAAAAATTGTAACTACACAGACTTGTATTCAGATAACGTATTGATTAACATCTGTATAATTTTCTATGGCATTTAATTAGTGTAACTTAACATGAACAGTCACTATCTTTATGCAATTGATGATACGGGGCAGTAGCCAGTGCATATGTGACTAAAACCATTTTGCTCAAAATAGACAATCTTGTAAATTTAAAACCATTCTGTTTGGGATTTACATGTGGCGAAAAATAAGATTATATTGTATTATGTAATTAAGATTATATTATGTAATACACCATAAAAAGATATTGACATAAAAGTACTGGTTGACTGAATAAAACTTACATTGGAAATATCCCAAACTCTTACTTGACCTCCGAGACAACCAGAACCTATAATCTGGGTATGCGATGGATGGAAAGTGATACACCAAGGTGTACGAGGGTGCCCTTGCAATACTCTCACATGTTTACCACTGGCCAGTTCGGACACATATACATTATGATTACCATGAGTTGAAGCCATCTTTGTCCTAAAATAATATTTATATCCATGCAATAAACACAGACTTTGTATAAAACCCAATAAATATAGCTATGAAAGTATATTGAACAACATGTTAGACTTGATAGTTTTTATCATACTTCAATAATTATTCTATAATATTCTATGCATAAATCAAAAACAAAGATAATTTTGGTGTATTCAAGAACTACAGCTTGTATTTATTATATTAATAAACAAAGCAGGCTAACCCATCAGGACTGAAGACCATTAGAAATGTTGATCTTGGCGAGCCTGGTAAATCACAGCACTGAAAATTAAGGAATATTACAAATTACATCACAAAGAAACAATGTTCACATTTGCTATCATATGTTAATAGCTCATGTTTAAGGGAAACTATATATATATGCTTATTACCCTTATTTTTAGAGGTTTCTGTACAAGTATATCCTCTGCTACATTTTCAAGAACAATTTTATTATTAGCTGAGTTTGGAGGATTGATTCCTCTCTCCCGCCATTGCCAGCTGCGAGCAATGTTGCCCACATATTCTGGCTCCTCAATTGGATCCTTTTTGCAGCCCAACCAATCACTGTCTATTGATGGATCCATAATCCTAAAAGTTTTGAATGAAATCAAAATTTTTGAATTAAATGACTTGTATCCTAATATGAGAATTAGCAAACACCACGTTGATTCCTATCAGAGGCAAGAAGCACACATAACCTACATCTGAAAAGCAGATAAGTACTGCTTCATAAGGAACTTGATTACACAGATCAGTAAAACCATATTATTGAAAAGAAATACGTATTTTTTTTATTTTTAGAGTTGTAACTGATAATCGGTAATGAGACTATGATTGAGGTATGTTATAATTCTTTTTGTGAGCTTCCTTCAATGTACCCCAGTAAGTTAGCGATACTATTCAATTACCCATAAAATGCAATGAGAGATTCTTTAATCACTTTGGTTACATTTACAAATTATAACTGAGAAATTGGTACAGAACAAAAGAATGACTGTACAGTATTTTCACATTTTCTTTCTAACACAACTGTGGTATATAGGTATGCTAATAACATTTATTGTGAAGACTAAGAAAATGGTCAATTTTTTTCATAAATTAGCCACATGTAAATAGTAATTTGACATAGTAATCATTTAATATGTCACTTAAAGTATAAAATATTATGTATTATGTACATATATTCTCTTTTGAAAAACACAATTATTAAGATTTATTTCTAACAAACTCATACAGTAATATCTCAAAAATTAGAAAAACCATCAAAGTTACAAGTGTAATTAAATAAAAATATTTTAACACTTTTAATCAATTTTAAATATATCATGGAGTAGGAGCATTAAAATAAAAGCTTGTACTTTTATTACCGACCTTATTACTGTGTGATAGACATACAGGTACAAAAGTTGTATATCTGTAATAAAATATACACATAAATTATTTGTTATTTCATGAGAAAACAATGATAAGCAGAGATGATAAAGATTAACCATGGACAAGTTAATAATGTCATCACTTAAGTAGAATAAATATTAGGGATATCAGAAGAATCGTGTTGAAATGATCTAAAATAGCTGACCGGTAATTTTCCAGTTAGAACAAACTATTTTGTGGTAGGTATTACTAGTAAAGTGCCATAGAATCGTAAGAAGTAAGCCATATTGGATAATGTCAACAGGTTATTTTATTGATTAGTGCGTGTTAATCTTATATTTATTACACAAAATGTAACGATCACATACACAAGATTAATATATCATCTTTAAAATATCTACAAAAGGACGACTACTTATTAAAAGTAACAAACAATAAAATGCATACCTGAGTCATATTGAAATTTGTATGTATGTTTGTAATAACTTAAATTAAATAAAGGAATATATCGTTCCTTTAAGTTAACCAGAGATGTCTTGTAAAACTAGGTTTTTCTGTGTTAAGCTCTGAAAAATCAACTTTACGGCAAACACACAGACACAGCTGCGAAGTGTCAAAATTCGGTATCGTTTTGTTTCGGTGCGTTCAGTTTAGATTGCTTACTTAGAAATTGCGCAGTGAAATAGATAACAAAAGGATAATTTTCAACTAAACTATTATATGTTCAAAATTTATTATAATCCAATAAGACTTATGATTCATATAAATAGGTCATAAATAAAATTTTAAGTCCTATTTGTAACAAAAATATTTAAACATTTAACTATATACATTATACATAACACAAATATACAGATACTCTATGATGACCTTAAATAGATCATAAATTATAAATGTATTCTATTACCATAAGGCGGCGGAACCAAATGATAGCATCTACATTTCTTACTTCGGCGAAAATATTAAAAATAGGCACAATACTTTTTACTTATTTCCAACCATGAAGTATATAAAAAAAAAATAATTTCCATAATGGCATTTTTTGAATACGCGAAGATTTGAAGTAGCAATAATATCAAGAATTATTCAAATTTAGAATTAATCTATCTGCAGTTACTGGACTTATTTTTGACCCATTGATTTATCGCAGATAGGAAGGTACTTTAAATTCACTTAGGCATAATATGTAAGTTTTATATAAATCATTGGTTTTTAACTATTTTACTTTTTTTTTTTATTTATTTAAATTTATGTACATGGAAATACATAAGACATACAGACCAAGAAGAAAAAGGACGGCACAATTTAATGCAATAAAAATCGCAAAAAACGCATTTTTACTGTTTAAATATGAGTAGGCGCGCTAACCCTCATGTTTGAATCAAATTTAAATAAAACATTGAAACTTAAAAATATAACATAGAAAAATACAGAAACATCAAAAACATTTTGTTGCAATTCCGTTTTATATCAGTCATTATTTCCGCCGACCCAGCGCAGACATATCCCGGCTACCGTGTCCATTGCGCTGTGCTAACTTATGCACCAATTTCGACCTCCACTAAATCACCGATGGACCTCGTCCGGATATATTGGTCGTAAATCCTGATATAATCTCAATGAATTCCCACCTAGACGGCCCTAAATTCGGTACTGACGCTTTTTTGTCGCGAAATGAAGACATTTATTGTTTAACTTCGCCCCCCTGGTTGTTTAATGTTACATTTTTTGTATGCAAATGTCGCAAATTGGAATCTCCACGCAGCTGCCGATAATACCGGGGAGCGAACCTCCAACATGTTACCATGTAATAGTTATGGAACACAATTTGCAAACAGATGACATCAGACTGATTATGGTCATATACGATAAGCTTTCACGAGCTCTGTTATTTTTGAATGTGTTAAGATATTTTTCCACGCGTTGTTTTTCCCCAGAACTGTCCTATCTCAACCAAATAGTTCAGACATTGGCTGATGGGGGAGTCAAGAGCCTCCGAAACCGGCGTCTATGTATGAAGAGAATGATGTATGTAGATGAAGCATGGCAGGTTTGTAATGACAGAGATATTTGGCACTCGCTGCTTTCTGCCTAGCCCGTTAGGGACCTGGCGTGACGATATGTTGTTTTTCCCCATCCACCATATCCTGTCCCTTCAGAATCATCTAAGACGATTAGTTAACTTTGGGATCGTGAACTCTTGCAATGAAACGTTTGCGAAACACAATCGCTTCGTCTATAAAACAGATGGTGATTTCTAAACAATATTCCAGCTGTGCTGGAAACGCTGCGGTCGCAGTGGTTAAATGGGAGTGTAGCTGCAGTTCAATTAACAACTGCACGGCCAGCTGCCCGCTACGTAATATTGATAGCTGTTTAAATTTTTCCTATATTATTACAGTATAACTCATAATGTAACATTAAACTCAATATTATGCATATTACAGATATGAAAAAAAAACCTAGAATAATGATCTCCGGTATAGCAGTCAGGTCCTCTAGCCACTAGACCGAGAGGCCTGTCACAATTACATACACACATATCTTTACGGCAGGTCCCTAACGGGGTAGGCAGAAAACAGCGAGTGCCAAATATATAAATATCCTTACAAACCTGTCATACTTCATCTACAAAATCAAATCACTGTTAAGTTCTAAGTTCGCTATTAATATTAATACTATGATATTTAAATATTCAAGTAATGAAAATTAAAGATGCGTGCCGGGATTTAACCCCGGAATGAGAGATTGAAATCCGAACCACTAAGCTATCACCGTTCCACATTATTCAAAGACAAAGACATTTATTTGCACAAATATGGGTACATTTAAAGATGTTGTAGAATTGTTTATTCACTTTGTATGTCAGTATTATTGTGAATTGAATCACGTAATGAATTTCGCACATCATTCTATGGAACTGGCTATCGACGTACACATCCCGAGCCAACAATAGTCCCGCTTCCCGTTGAATAATATCTTGCCATTCATCGCGGCTGCAATCAAATGATTTACGATTCCTCCTAGCGCCTGCGGGGCGTGGATGGATGGAGCACATTTGTACCCATTGCAGCGCTGGTCGGGACCTCGCTGTTTTTGGTCAGCAACGGTTACCAAATAGCATTACGAAACAATGGTATTTTCACCCGACTGTAAGGAGAGGGCTATATTTTTGTCTCACAAGCAATATACGAGATTGGCCATACAGTCCAGTGGTTAGACATTCCGATCGTTAAGTCTTAGTTGGATTCGATTCTCGCCCGAGACGAACGCTTATTACCTACAATAAACATTTTTTTTCGTCTACGTGCATACACGAATTTTTACCAGCTGTCCAGTTACCATATCAAATGAGTATAAATGCCTAATGTGGACCCGAATATTGTTATTATTAACTTTAAGATTATTTACTATAATAAGAGGGTCGAAATGTAGGTTTCATTATGTAAAGATACGTGACCTCGAATAGCACTAGTACTAACAGCAGTTAATATTTAAGATATTCAAACCCGATTGTGTTTGTGTTAATAATGCCATTCAAAGATCATGTCGAACACATACCCCGAATTACCAACTAATGCCAACAGTGAAACACACCGGTCGTCGCGACCCCTAACCCACAGATGGTTACTATTAAGTGCAAACGCGCGGTCTTACGGACCCGTCATTAGACCCTGTATCGGATCACCGCTTAATCTCTCGTCTCGCTATCAGCCGGCCGGATCGCCGAGGGTGAGCTGCTTTTTTTCCCTTACAAGGGTATTTTTGTACCCTCATCCGTATTGATAATGTTGTGTAATGTAGTACTGCTGCGGATTGCCGCGAAGTAATGATACTAGATAAAATGTTGTGGTTTGTTTTCAAGAAGAAAGATTTTTATTGTCTTCTAACTCTATATATTATATTTTGTCTTTAAAAATACTCTTCTGTCTGCGGATCGGCTAGAGAATGAACAACCACTAAGCCGCTACTGATATTACGCTTCTAAGTTTTTATTCGGGTTTCAAGAATGTAATCGAATGACAATCATTCACCAATGTGTTCATGATACTGTGTGGTAATCAAACAGGTAGTGTTCACAAGTGGTTGTCCCGTTCGCAATAAGTGCAGCATGAACACTTTTAAATGATAATGACTGAGACAATTCCATTTCATCCAAAACAATACCATTTCTTTTTATGAACGATGAACTAATGTATTAGGTACTTACCTTCAATACCTCTCTACATAAAGAGAGAGCAGTTAATAAAACATCCTTATCTTATAAAAACCCGCACAGCAGGTAGTTTACTAGGTCGCTGACAAATCGCACGGTCCCGGGTTCGATTGATGGCTGACCCTTGTCTATCGATGTGTCGTGGGTTCGGGTATACTCAATTTATTGATCTGCAACTACAGCTGAAGGGTGTGCTCTTATAAATAGTTCCCTGCGTATTATTAATAAGAAAGGGACGAAATATGTTTTTTACAGTCAAAGTAATATATATGATAAATGACGACAATAGGACTAATTTGATTGTGTTTATGGCAGACATCTATAATACGAAACAAGAAATTAGTTCAAATTCAAATTAGTTAGTTAACTATTAAATTAGTTTTAAACTGTAACTAATACTTTTATTTTTTTTTATAAAATTGTAATCAAACATTGTCATATTTTACTAGGTAAATGCTATATTTACTTCATACTTAACTGAAAAATTAAAATTTAACGCTATTGCGCCTGAATATATGCGTAGAGCAACGCAAAGAGTAATGGTATTGCTATTTCGATACGTTAGGAGCTAACAACATTACATTACACTTATTGTTTTACCAAAAATGTTATAGGTGACTTCAGCTTTCGCTGACTGTCTCTACTGACATTGACTGACCGCTTTAATTCCGCGAGTGCGTTGTTGTGTCAGTGGAAAGAGTAAACGAACACTACGATGCATACCGAATCGCGGTCAAACGTATCTCGCAACAGAAAACTATCAAACATTTATTTATATATGGGCAATGAATGCCGTAGCTACGTTCGTTTCGACCGTGTCCGTAGTAAAAAGTGCCCGTTGAAACACCCCTTTTGACGCGTGCGATGCGAACCGTAAATCTACGGAACGTTTGACGCTCGGATTCCGGAAATTTGTTTCGATCGCCAAATCTGACAATTTCTGTTTTACGCGCTGACTATCTCTAATGCGACGGGAATTGTACTGAATGTTTATATTTTCGCGCACAACGATATGTGTCAATACCAAATACTATAAAGCTTCCAAGTCTAGTGTCGGTACGTTTGTACCTATTTATTTATAATTGAAATCTATAATATGGCAGAGAGACTTATATGGCAGGCCAATTTGCCTGTGGATATCTGACATACCTGCGGATGTTATGTCCTTAATTACATATCTTACTACCTTGTTAGTAAGTTAAAAACAATCTTTCCATCTGTAGTGCAAAACATCATTCTAACCTACCTCTCTGTTCGTAATTTTGGTAACTGACTGTATTATGAACTCTTATAATCATAAAAGTGGTTTATTGTTATTCGGCCACAAGAGGTAATAACTCCAGCTAACGAACCTGTTCAATCTATATCTAATTTATATAAAATGGATTCCTTTCTAATCAAATTACATTGGGAACGGTAGGAGCAAATAATGAAAAGTTATAGGAGCGCGCTAGCTTACTTTAGTTATTTATATCACGCCAAAATCATTGGAAGGGGCGAAAGTTTCAACACCTAAGTACAGCCATAGTTTATTCATAAGTGAGTTAACCTTTAGGGCTCGCCTAATGGACCCGTCAATCGAGAGTTTATTAAAAATATGCGCACAAAATTATTGGACGAATTTGTCAGACAATTTCAAGTCAAGTTCATAAATCAGTTTTACCAGTCACAGTTAGGTAAAATTCCTTTATCAAGTCATGGCCAGATTGTAAATTCAAAATTTAATATCAATTGTTCTGATGGTGAAGAGGAAACAGCTCATCTAATTTTCCAATGGCGTCTACACTGGGCCAGCGTGGTAGGATATGGATTTAAATATTTAAAGAAGACCCGTGTGAAATAGTGGAACAATAAAGAAATGGGTTGGAAGAAACATCCTAGACCTACAGCGGAACAAAATAATGGATTATCTCAAAAGCAAAAAATCAAAACCAACATGCGAATAACCAACAGATCCGGAACGGAAGGACAAAAGATATAAAAAAGATGGAAGGAGAGGGAAGATGGGAAAAGAAAAGGATTACTTATTTTTAACTACTTTAAATATACCATGATCAAAGTAACAGTGTGACCAAACGGAAACTATTGGAACTTACAAATATGACTACCGACGAGGCATCATACGCTTCATTATCAATCGTATCGTGATTGTTGATGGAACAAAGTATCTCAATGACAACGGAACACTGCCTCTCAATTCGCCGTTCGCGATTCGAATAGGGATGTATGATATTCATCGATATCGATAGCATCGGCACTTCTGCGACCCGGTAAAAACGAAGGCAAGAAAAGTGAACATTTCATTTGAATTGTTTGGCTAATATTTTTACGAATTATATAGAAAAAGTTATATGATGAATAGCTTTTTATTGTATTTTTAATAAGTAACAATAAAAGTATGTTTGTCAAAAATATGTGTAGGTATATTAAAAAAAAAACATCGATGTCAACAACGATTTTATGAACATCGATGTCAAAATCGATTTTTTTTCCAATATCGAACATCCCTCGTTTTAAATTGTTCGTGTGTCAGCCTCGCCGCTGCTGCCGTACCCTCGTCCGCCGCTGACAGTGACGCGAGGGCCATTATCAACAGTTGTTGTTTCTCTGCGCACGGATATGTTCCGTTTATACCTCCTTATGTGGGGCTTTGTTCACCGCGCCAATAACATTTGCTCTTCGCTCGGGGATGGAACTGAATTTGATTACTTCAATGACTGGTTTCTTGGTTTAGCTTAGTGATTACATTCGAACTGTTCAACCGTAGCTCGTGGGTTTGAATGTCATAAAGGCCAAGTATTTATGTGATGAGCATATTTGTTTGTTGTTAGGTTAGGTTGTTTGGTGTGGCCTTAGATAGGCATTAAAATTTCTATAAAGAACTTTAACGTTTTTCCCAATACACGAAAAATTTAAATGGAAATTTATTTGTCACATTTTAATGCGATTGCCTGTTAAAAAAGTCTATCCTGATCAAAATGAAAATGAGATTTTACCATATTATTGTATTGTTACCGGTCCTTGATAAGTATACAAAGTTTAGATCAAATCTGTCCTTTCAAAGTGAGTCTAAATTGAGTTTAAGGGAGTCTGTTACATACTCGTACATACAAGTGAAACTTATATAAAGCATGTAAAAGAGGAATTATATTAAATGAACGTTACACGAAATCCAATGCATTTGATTTCAATAGAATCGGAAGCCCACGTGTAATTCAATTAACAGTTAGTTACATTTGACGCGTCGTTCAAATTTGAATATGGCCGCTGAAATCCGAGTTCGACTGCCATTTTATATTCGCTGGTCGCGTTGAAAAACCATTCCAATTGTTTCTCATAAAAGCTAAATTGTCGTTACGTTTTGTACATTTGTAAGCAATGCGTGTTATTTTGGTTGCCGAATTGTATTATACTAGCTGTGCCCGTAGTTTCGCCCGCGTGGAAATCAATATTTTCCCGTTTTTGCAACATCTGTCGTTGCAGCTCCTCTCCTATTAATCGTAGCATGATGTTACATAGCCTATAGCCTTCCTCAATAAATGGACTATTCGACACAAAAATAACTTTACAATTCGAACCAGTAGTTCCTGAGATTTATGGGGTTACGTATACTTATGAGCGTGTTAAATATGTGTTAAATATTATGAATGACTAAAAATTGTAGCTGAAAATACTATTAGCGTGGATAGAGTTATGATAAATTGAAGCAATTTGAAAGATGCGAAATAAAATTGAAGGAGAATATAAGCGGGAGAGTTTCTTATTCTCGAAGCGCACGAAATAATGTTGGTACACAAAGTTATAAAGAGCGACGCGCCCCTGCATGGTACGAGTAACTCGCTGCTCATCGCCTTTCAAGTATCAGACTGTTTTCTGCGCTTAACAAGTCTGCGGATTTACCACACACGGACGTTTGCTTTATCCAACCAATTTTTATCGAACGCTTGAATAAGCACGTCGAATGTACAGTTTCTACTTGCGACTTGCACTATGGGATAGAAATAACGATACGTATATGCGATTAATTTATCACCCACAGCCTGTTTCTGTTGCTATATTTCTAATTTATATCCCCGTTTTTGAACTACGTGGTGTAAACCCCGGGTGTACTTGAGGGTGATATAACATGTACAATATTGGGTATGGGTACAACGAACCGTACTAAAACGGTTTCATTTCGATTATAAATTATTACAAGTCAATTTTGGTGTCAAAATTGGGTAATAATAATTAAGAAATAATGAATAAATAACTAATATTGATGACTAAATGTACTAATTTAGCTGTAAATTCTTTTCTTTAATTTATACGCCGTAAAAGACAAAATATGGATTGAACTAACAATGCTGT